>JAZBGZ010001493.1:0-16155 GCA_037414795.1 Stenodera caucasica | reverse complement strand
TATATTGAGTAGTAGTTTTTTTTTGTTTATTGAGTTTCCAAGTTCGACTAGATCCAAATTCGGCCGTCAATTTCCAATCCTTAATACCGCCAGATGTCCTTTTCAATTCGTCATTTTTTATCAACATTGAGACCTTAGATAATTCGACAAGTTGAAAATACCATTCTGTTTATGTCCTTCTAACAAGACTGGCAGTAAATTTGTTACATTTCAGCTATTCAGACTCTGTACTTCATTGTCTAACTGAAATTCGTCTCGAAGTCATCAATCTTTGAGAATAAATTTCTTTAAGATCTCATTGTCTGTGGCAGCTTTTTTTTATTCTGTAATTTCCAAACGAGAGAAAATTAAAATTTTCAGTTCCTGAAATCATCGCTGGTAAACTTCAACAAAATACTTTCATCGAATGATTGAATTTATTAATAAGCAAAAAACCGACCTCTGTCAACTTCTCAAACAACTCATTTTTACGTTAGCAAAAAATAAAAAACGAGTTCATGATTTATTTCACATATTTCTCGAGTTTTGTTAGTATCGTCGACATTCTTGACAGATGTTCGAAGATTTTTCCAATAAATTATATGACATTCCAAATAGAAACAAAATTGATACGCAAACTGTTTTCTATTTTGAGTGAAATTGGTCGTCCAAACAGTCAGTACATGTGTGAAGTGATTTGTTTAAGAAATTCGTTGAAATTCCATTATTAGTATGCGCCCGGCGCATCCACCATTTTTCAAATCGCATAATTTAAACAAGTTTTCTTGTGAATTTTCGTTCGATTAAAGCCTTGAAGTTTATGACTTAATTAGAAAGGGAACTCGGAAGCAATCATTCATTATAAGAAATCAATTTGGACGGTCAAATGTAAGTTTTCAACTTCAACAGTTTGTTTACAATTTTCCAATGCAAAATAATAATGAAATTTTGTAGTTCAGAAAGTTTCGATGGAAATCAAGTTATTTGTGAAAATATACAGGAAGCTATTATTATTGCAACATTTGAAACTTCGATAGCGCTTTATCGATTCTTCAATATTTGAATATTTGATGAAATTATCTTGATTAGGTGATAAATAATGAGAACAACAGGGTTCTCATTTAATTGAAATCCGGCTATTAACTCACAATATAATCAATTTTAAATTCGTTTACCCGTTTACAATGAAATATTGTTTTGTTTCTAGATAATAAATGGTGATGCCAAACTTCTCCAAACAACTGCAACAAATACAACAACAACCACTACAACAACAGCAACAATGTCGAATCCGAATTCAAGTCATAATGTTTTGGCGGCACGTCGTGGCGTTATAAGAATGTTAATTATTGTTGTATGTGCGTTTGCTATATGTAATTTACCGTTTCATGCTAGAAAAATGTGGCAATATCGATCATCAAATTATCACGGCAATACGAACTTCAGTGCTTTATTTACACCGTTAACATTTTTAGCCACATATTTCAATTCAGGCGTTAATCCACTACTTTATGCTTTTTTGTCGAAGAACTTCAGAAGGTAAGGCATTATTTACATCGGGGATTTTTTGTCAGCTAAAATCACAAAAGATCCAATTATACAGAATAGATAAACGTTTTTATTAGATTTCTTAGTTATTTTAAAAAGCGAATAGAGAGGTTCTTTTACTACGTAACGTTTTCCATTGATGATTTTTATAATAAATAAAAGTGGAGAGTTAACTGTTAAGTTAATTGTTAACAATTGTAATTTACCAAGGCACATTTCATTTTCTAATGAAAATCTCAATGTAAAAAAAACTTCTCTTCAACGGAGACAATAGAAATTTTAAAAATATTTCACCAAAATTTTCAAAATTCACTACAAAAACAAATCTAAAAAAAATATCCATCTGAAAGCTCTGAAACTTAGAGTAAACCTACAGTTGAGTAGCAACCTATTCGAAGAATGTAATAATTTCACTGAATATTTTGATGAAAAGTAGAAATTTTCAATAGGAGATACGAAAAGTTGGATGGAAAAGGGGACTGCTATAATTATTATCATTATTAATTATGCAAGAAAATTGTTTTCATCAAATTGAATAAAATTTCGCGAATTGAAAACTTGACTCACTTTTTATCGATCAAATAACATCAACTTTGATGAAAACTAGCTGAAATTAAATTTAAAAATTGAAAATTTGAACTTTTTTACTTTAGAGTAGGCAAATTCCCCATGCCCTAAAACCATTTGATACGGTGTTGAATTTGGGTCCTTTAATTCGTTAAGACTGACAACTAGACAATCGAACCCATCTTTGTGCTATAATTAACCGAAAAGTTGGATTGTATCGATTTCTAGTTGAAACAGTGTAGGCTGCTTTCAATTTCAGTTACAATTACAATTCGATGAAATATTGATGAGGTAAAAAATGCTACAATATTTGGCCATTTCCACTTTTTTTTACCTAACAATCAAAGCGAATCGAAATTAGATTCCCAGCTTTCGAAAAACCTACGCTCCAATTTTATGAACAAGTTGATAGAAATACCATCACCTACTTCATTGTAGTTAGAATATCACAAAATCGACTGGAGTACAGTTTTTTTTTTCTGTTTCAATTTGCAGAGGTATGTGGGAAATTTTGTTGTGTTCGTGCCATCGCCGACGTCAACCAAACGATCATCTCAGTTTACGGGCCGGTATTCAACGACATGCTTCAACAAGATCCACAGTTAAAGCCAATGCTACAACTGTGACAATTTTGAATAATGATCACAGTTCGGAATGTTCGCATGGTGTATGAGGCTGTGCTTTCTGTCTCTATTGTTCGAGATACAGTTGAAGAGACAGATTTATTCCGGAGAAATCACACAAAAACAAAGACGATGACACGAAGCTTCAATTTGATTGTAATTGTTGTAAACATTGATAGTTGTTGTATTAATATTTGTTGTAAAATAATGTAAATATTTTCATTGTTATGGAACCTGCAAAATTTAATTAATGTGTTATTATTTTGATATAATATTACAATTAGTTATTTTTCTTACGAAAGACTGACTGGAAATTAGAATTGCGATGTTATACGTGTCGTGTTGTCTCATAAAAACCCCAAAATATTATTAATTTTACAATATTTTGATAGAGAAAAATCTTAATATTCTTGTAAATAAGACAATATATGTGAATCTTGCTCGAATTTTCCCAACATAAGTACAAACATCACAACAATAGATTTTTTTCTTAGACATATCTGGATTATACAGCATCAGATTAAATAAATAATTCTAAATTGGATAGCTGTTTAAATTGTGTATTCTTTAGCAAAACATCATCTTTATCTGCATGTTGATAGTGGAGTTATCGCGGATCTGAAAGGTAGTCGAAGCAATTATCATTTTCCGATTGAAAAGTTTAATCGAAACCAACGTGGATAATATTAACGCTCATTTCCCAATTTTCTTCAATTTGCTACAAAATCAGG
The DNA here is from genome assembly GCA_037414795.1 of Stenodera caucasica. NCBI lineage: Eukaryota > Metazoa > Arthropoda > Insecta > Coleoptera > Meloidae > Stenodera > Stenodera caucasica. The sequence continues at coordinate 12,707 of JAZBGZ010001493.1, read as the reverse complement.
TCAGGTTACTTGTTATCGATCAAAACTTTAATTAGCAGATGGAACATTGTACTGATTTTGTTCCCTAAAATTTTAGTGTAATTACACTAAAGGTGAAATCAGTACAATTAACAGTAATTTTTATCAAAAATTAAAATATTACTAATGTTCTAAAATGATGATATAAAGAGCTATCCGGATCGAACAGAATTGGAGTAAATGCTCGAATTCTATGTAAAAATAGATATATCGATTTGAAATTGCAATTAGATAAAGATTATCACTGGTTTTCTTTCACAAATCCGTATCTGTCTATCGTCTTCTCAGTTGTCTTCAATATTGAATCAATATTCGATCTCAATCTCAATATTTCGACATCTAAATTGATGTTATAAATACAGCAAAATAAATTGGAGTTATTCCATACAATAATAGGTAATTGAATTCTGTTATAATAGAGATCAAAATCAAGATAATGACCGCACGATTTCTAAGGATCCAATTTCATCGGATATTATTGAAAATATGTTCAGTATAATGAAAATGTTGTCAAAGTATTTATTATCTTCTAGAAGAAATCCTTGTATTATTAAAAATTTTGATATGGCTCAATTTGAGAAAAAATCAACAAAACGATAGTTATGAAGTTTTCTTTTCCTACAAAGAATTATTGCTGATTGTCGACTGAAGTGTATTCAGGCTATTGTGATATTCATATCGATATTCTAGATCGGTTGAATCTCTTTTTTATTCTTCAACCAACCATCGTTATTTATTTAATGGGAAACGTTCATATGCTCCACAAGTCTTGAATTTAAAAGATCAACCGGATCGGGATGTTCAGAAAAACTACACCAACATAATCTGCTGAATGTTCAGTTCGAATTTTGATCACCAAAACAGCTGAATTTGTGTCAACTATTCATTTTTGTTTCGATGCACCTTCATATGCGTCCTTCTAGCACCATCTTGTCGAAAAGTCCTGCCGCATATTGTACATTTATACGGCTTTTCACCGGTATGAGTGAAAATGTGCTTTTTCAAAATTGAAGATACACGAAACGCCTTATCACAATAGGTACATTTATGATCTCGTTCACCTGTATGGATTTTACGATGTTCTCTCATATTTGATAACAATCGGAATTTCTTGTGGCAAAAATCACATTCGTATGGCATTTCGCCTGTGTGAGTTCTCATATGGTCTCGTAATTGGACCGGAGTGTGACAACGTCGTTCGCATAACGTACAACCGTATCTTTTCGGCGGTTTCTGGCCAGTGTGTTCAGTCATATGATTACGCAGCGCTATACTATCAGCATAACTATGACCGCAAATATAGCACATATATGGACGTTCGGTTGTATGTTTTTTACGAAAATGTATTTTTAAAGTATAGTTTTGCCGGAAACTTTGTCCACATTCATTACAGACAAATGGACGTTCTTCTAAATGCGTCCGCTTATGGAGTTTGAATGTGGTGTTTCGTGCGAATGATTTGCCACAAATTTCACATGTATAGGGCTTAACGCCTGTATGAATTCTCATATGTAATGTTAATTGACGTGGTATACGAAATGCTCTATTACATACTTGACAAATACATGGTTTTTCCCCGGTATGTATACGTAAATGTCGTTGGAAAAGATGCAGCTGATGGAATTTCTTACCACATTCGTTACATTCAAATTTAGCTTCTTTACCAGGTGTTTTTTTATGGCTTAGTGAATCAACAGCTGCATTAAAATCTTCAACAATAGTTTTACTAATGTGTGGTTGAGTAACGGCATGAATTTGTCGTAAATGTTTATGTAACGATTGAAGATTTTTCAATTCTTTATCACATTGATCACATTTGATTTTAGTTGTTTCTTCTACAACTGTTTTATTATTATTTGTCGATATTTGAGCTTTCTCCTGGACTGTAGCATCTTCAGCTTTTATATCAACAACGGATATTTGGAAATTTACAAATGTGTCACGATTCTTCAAGAAAGATCGTAAAATCGTATCATTATTGATAACTTGTTGTTTGAATTTACAAAAACGATCGATTTCCAATAGACATGATTCACAAATGAATTGTGGAAAACCATCATTTAGCTCTACCTAAGAATTTTGATATATAATAGAGCTATTAGAGACAACTCGATAAAAGTATATAAAGAATTACCTGTACCGAAATAAGATTTTTAAGAGTTTCGACAATCTTATTGGAGAATTCTTTCAAATTATTGTTTTCCGTCAAGCAAATCCGACAGAGTTTTTCAAATTTTAAATCGTGATAATTTCGTCTACTTTCCATTGTTATTCTACATATTTTGAACAGTTTTCGAAAACAGAAAGTGAGGTTAGATTGATTTTATTGATAGGAATAGAAATCTGTATCGCTAGTTATTTTTAGTCAACTCTAGATGGCGTGAATTACTAAACTCAAAATCATTTCCAAAAACTGCCCCTACACTATCATACTTGCCTTGGTAGATAATAAAACAAATATGTATGATACATTAAAAATTTATTTTGAAAAATATAGTTTAAATTATAATATCGATTAAAGTGCTCTTTTTATAGGTTTAGGTGCTACACTAACTTTTACTGGTTTACATAAATCTAATAATGTTGGATTCGCGTTGATTTTCTTTTTACCAATATCGGCTTCAGGTACAGCTAATGCAATATTTATTTCAACATTACAAGCCTCTGACCACACTTGATGTGAAATCAATAAGGAAGTCAATAATCGTAGGTTGTGTCCTTTTTGTGATTCTATTAGAGAAAAAAACAATTATTATTAAACTAATTATTGAATAATTTAGAAAACAACCTTCACTGCTTCCATCAAAATATAAAGGTTTCAAATGTGCTGGTCGTGGTAGAACTACTTGAGTCTTTTGATCCGGATATTTAACTTTAATCCGTATCCTACTAGGGTCTGATAGATGTTTCAATTCGGCTTCAAAATGTACAGACATTACTAAGCCGGCTGTAAACTTCAATGAAGTATCAGTTTGACCGTTTGGCTCGATTATTTCAGCTGAACTCATTCGAATCTGAAATAACAAATAAAACATTAATTCTTCAACAATTTCACTATATGAAATCGTATACATTGACATTGGGTCGTGGAATTTTAGCCAATTTCGCCTCAGACAATATCGGAATTAAAATTCTGGATACAGTACCAGGTTTCGGTTCTTCTAAATTTGCTAATTCACGAAATACAGCAGTTGTAAAACTATCCGGTTCTAAGCCAGCTATATTTAAATCTCTTTGTACGTCTTCAACTGTTGTTAAAAAATGATGACATGGCGCTAGAGCTGAAGCATTACTGCCTTTCACTATATAAACCAAATTTAATGCTAATGCACGTAAACGGAACATTTTTATTGTATTCTCTTCAACTGGATTCATGCCAACGAAGAAAAATTGTAATTTTAAACAATGTTCCAATAAATTTTTGATATTTGTCTCTAAATTATTGGCTTGTTGTGTTGCTAATGTATTCGGATTTGCCCAGGAACCTTTTTCTAATATTTGCGACATTATCAATTGGGCACCAATATATAATGCTGTAAATTGTGCTGTACCAGCTACAGATGAATCAATTTCGCTTAAACGAGTCAAATGTTCCTTTGCTGTTTGCAAAAGAGTCGTTTGTACATGAAATGTATTCTCCGTCATATCTAAATTCGATATAACATTATTCAAAAATTCTAAACTTTCTGGTACTGTATGCGGACGACAGATTGTATTATAATTTGAATCGGGCAAACTCAATACTGGGACCAAAGTTTGCATTGTATCACTCAAATAAGCATAATGTCGTAGCGTATGCGGCTCCAATAATGGAATTATAGTTGGCAGCCATTTTGCGGCGTTTAAAACCAAAATTAAAACACAAATATCTGAAATTAATATTGATTAATATAAAATTAATAGTAATTAGTTATTGTTACATTGCGGATTCTCCACATCAGGTTCGGCGGTATCAAAAAACGGATGAATATTTAATAATTGTGGTACTAAAGGTAGTACTAGTTCTGGATGTTGTGCACCAACTTTTTGTAAACAACGATACGTTGAACGTTTATCGTTTGGATATTTTTTCAAATTATCCAATAATTTATCAACACACATTTTTAAACCAGCCGTTGTTGACATACGACAACTGGCTAACATACGATGTAAACCTTCACGTACATCTTGGGAGAAATCTTCTAATGCTCCTAATATTGTTTCTAATTGATCATCACGTAAAATGATATGCTCAGATATACGTCGTAATGCATCAATTGCTTTCAAACGTACATCTTCAATTTCATCATTGAACATATCAACCAAAAAATCCAAAGACATATTCGCGAATTGGGGATTGTGTAGAGATAATTCGCATAAAGACTCAACGGCTGCCGATCTCACCTCTAAAAAATTACTCAATTCAGATGGTTAATCGATCAATTAAGATGATAAATTACCAAGAAATTCGTCTTCTAATCCATGAACAAAAGCGCCACACGCCCCACTACTCATCAAATTTATACTATCAGCATCTAGAATTTCACGAGGTGCATCATCCGCCCATTTTTTTCCACTAGCCCATTCACCACTGGTCACATTTTCCCAAGCTAATTCATGTGCAGTTCTCTAAAAAATTATCAATTTTAATTAGCCAAATTTCAAAATTAATCAAAGATTTTACTTTGCGTCTCATATTCGACATTAATTTCTTATCGAGTGTTTGATTTAAAAATTTCGGACAAACTAATTTCATCGAACCTAATAATTTTGCTGCTAATGTACGGACGTGTATTGATAAATCTGTAACAGCACTGCAAATTTTACCGAAGGCATCGTCAATCAAACGTATCTCATGCTCGCTGCCTGGTATAAAAATTTCACTGAAAAAAAGTACATTCGATAAATTATATCATTATTTTGATGATAATTACTAACTTTTCTGGATATGTATTGCCCAATAGCCACATCAATTTCAAAACAACTTGTCGAACAATTTCATAATCATCTTTCAATGCTTCACAAACATTAACATAAATGTCCGGGTTTATTTTGAAATTGCGTTCGTGTAATGTTATAATTGTAGAAAATGCTTGACTACGTACTCTAGCATCATCATTATTGAAATATGAACTGACTAATATTAATAATTTTTCAGCATCTTCACCGTGACAAACCGGCGTATGTACACCAATTATTTCCAAGCATTTACATTTAACAGCATGACTAACATCTTTTAAATAACTACGTGCAATATCAACCAGCTTTTGATGTAATACAGTAACCGAATCAGGTATTAATTTACCCAATTTCAATACAGTATTCATGCCTTGTGCTATAACTTTATGCGAATGGTCATTTTTTAACAATGTTATTGTTTCATCAATTATTGAACATACATCAGCATTAGATAAATGACCGATATCCGATAATAATGATAAAATTTTAACTCGTACAGCTGATTCTGGTTCATTTTTGAAATGATCACTCAATTTCTTAACAGCTTCTAAAATATCATTTGTTTCTAATTCAAACGTATCAGAAACACGTAATAACGTCTTCAAAGCTTCACTACTTGTCTTACAGCTTTCTAAGCAGCTGATCAATGCTAATGATGAATTACCAGTACCTGTAGGTGATTTTTTAACTAGACGTAGTTTTTTTACAGGAACTGTCTGAGTTTCCTGAAAATATAAGAAAATCAACATAACCTCAATTTCTCAAATAGTAAAATTGCACCTGGAGTGTTTGACTGAATTCAGCTAAAGCACGTTTTTTCAATACTGCTGCCATTATATTACTGTTTCATCATAACATTTCTGAACAAATTAATCGAAATTAATTAACATCGGATTTCGCCAGGAAAAGTGAACTACTGTTGCATTCTAAATGGAAAGTACATTTTTTTAACGACAGGTGGTACGAGTGTCATGTAAAATTGATTGCATAAGCAGAAATACTTTGAGAAAATAAATTTGAAAATAGTAAATATTATTCAAAATATAATAGTCTCGAATTTACTTATTCAGTTTCCAAAATTAATATTCCTCTACACATTCTATATTTGTAGTTAGCAGCAAATTGATGATGAGATTATAAAAACAAATGACGATTAGCTAGTTTGTACAGTAGTTATTCTATATAGCATGATCAGGCCACCAGAATCGTATTCAAATTAATTGAGGCAAGCACTAATTAATTGGGAATAATTATGAAATATTTTAATAATTTTCATCTAATATATTTCAATTTTTTAATTGATTATTTTTGAAAAAAATATTCCATTTTGTATCTTAGGATTCACATAATAGTTGGGAGCGTAATCGTTCTAATGTTTATTTATACAGGGTGAAGCACTAAGCCACTGGCCAAAGCCAGAACTTGGTAGCTATTGATCCCACATTGACGGGGAAAAAAAATTATTAAATAAATCGTCCATGCAAAAATCATTGGAAATATTTTCAGCCTTCAATTTCTCCTGAGAGCGGTGCAATCGGGGATTAATAGCTACCAAGTTTTGGCTGACAGCCACATCCTGTATAGTTAGGGGCGTGACTGTTTTGTTTTTTGTCCGATAAACCAGAATCTAAAGTTATATAAGGATTTTTCTTTGTTTTCTGTTGCGTGTTTAACAATTAGTTTGCTTCTAGACCTTGTCGGGTCAACACCGAAAATTATAACGTGGATAATCAGTGTTTATTAATCAAGTGACTTTGTGCTAGTGCTAGTTTTTTGTGTTAGTGTTGTGCTAGTGCTGGAACCCTCCGCCGCTACCAAAGATGACATCTAAGTAGTAAGTCCATTCTGATTTTTTTGCATGAAACGAATTTTTAAAAATGTTGTCCCCCAAATTAAACTGAAAGCTAATATGAATCAATATCGCGTTAAAATTTATGAAGTAATTATTTCAAATCATTAATAATCCGAAGATCGGTAATTCAATTTTTTGCTGAAACTCAACAAAGACTTTTTACAAGCTCTAATTACTACCGCGTAACCCTCGTAAGATCTTGTAAATAATATAAAGTCGATTTGGATTGATTATTTGATAATAACGAATATTTTTTAGGATGTTAAATTGAAACAATCGATTAATTGAATAACTTCAATATTGCGCGGCCCTCTTTTTCTCTCCATCACCATTTTACTCAAATATAAGATGCTATTTAATTTCAAACCACATTCAAAATTCGAAACAATTGAAATTTTTGCGACTTATATTTGTGGTAAAATGTTATTTAGGTTTATAAAAATTGTGGAGTTGATCATCAAAAGGTAGGTTCATTCCACACAACGTCATCATGGATCATCGATCAAAGGTAGGTCCGAATTACATAGACGACAACGCAGGAAAATGGGACATTAAAAAGTACGTACAATATTCATTTAATCACAACCTGAATTATATGAAGCTTATAAGAAGCTCCTAAGAACAACGTACTTCATTGATAGGAACCCTTATAGGTACTCGCCCTTCTTAAAATTGTTAGAGGTAGCATGAATCATATAAAGCTTATAAGAAGCTCATAAGAACAACGAACTTCATTAATAGGCACCCACATAGGTACTCTTCGTTCCCAAAATCGTTAGGGGTAATAGGGAGTCTCTTCTGATTTTTTAATCAGCTCGTTAGGATGTTATAGGCGGTCTTGAGTTATCGAATAATCGGTCAACATGCGAATAAAGTGCAGTGCTAAGTGTTTAGTGTTCAGTGTTGAGTGTAAATTAGTTAATTTAATAGTGCACTATTAACGGTGGCAGTATTAAAGTGGAGTAGGCCTATAGGGGATACCACTATAAAAAAACGCACTTGGTGCTTTACCTCTAAGGTAGTGTGGAAAAAAGCACACAATAATTTTATAATCATTCAACCAGAACCGGCATTCCACACGAAAGATTGGAAGTCTAACTCTCAATCACTTCATAGTAATTTATTTTAATTTTTTCTAGCTTTTAGGGCTCCCGATACATCCCCTCTGAGGTCGATCCTGCACTCAACAAGCTATTATGTAAGAAGGTAGGTTAGGTATTTCAATTAACTGTTTACAAACCTCTGAGCAAGGAGGTATCTATACCTGAGTGCCAATTAATGGTTTGCATCTCGAATAGTCAAAAAGACCTCGCCCTATGAAGTGACTATGGAGTGTAGAAGTACTTCTACTACCAAGGAGGTATAGATATCTATACCTCCTTGATTTCTACACTTCCAATTTCTTTGTGTCAAATGCGAGTCAATTGCTGACGTAATGCTATACTGATTGGTCGCTTGATGCCAAATCTAGGAATTCGACCAATCGCAAGCAACCATTAAAATTCGGCTAAAATGGATCTAATGAATAACTAGATATAGCTTTAAAAGCCAAAAAATATATTTCCTCGCATTTTTGATCTTAAAACACGACATTTATCAAAACATGTACAAATTTATTATGTGTAAATTATAATTCAGTCCATTAATTGAAGATTATCGAACTTTTCTGTATCATAAAAATTGGCTTTAACTTGTCGCCCACCGAAAAATCGTCCATTTAAATCAACAACAGCCTTAATAGCACTTTCGATACGTCGAAATTCGACAAAAATCCGTACAGCTTCTTCAGAGTCCTCACTTTGAGTTTCATGTATTATAACACTTGTAACTTCACCGTATTTCGTATTACATTCATCTTTAACTTCCGGCTCAAGATCATCGTCAACTTCACCTGGACCGACCATATTTTTCAATAATACCACCTGAAATTTCAACAATTATTAGCTTGAATTTTTGATTTCGTAAAGATTCGACAAACCTTGCTTGGATTTTTGATGATTTCGGTGATACTCAATTGGGAATTATTTGTAGGTGTTTGTGGTTTTTCAACAATTGGTGGAGGAGTTAAGGCTCTTTTTTCGCTCTCATGAATAATTCTACCGCCACGTTTTGATGTTTTTTCAACTTGTAAAGCACTAGCCATACCTTGTTCTTGTTTACCTAGCCCTTGGCCTTCTTTGAAGCCATATTTTGCCATAATTCTAGCAGCAACTGATCCACAACCACCTGAAGGTGTTTGCGGTTTATTCGGAGCAACAGGAGAAGATTCGCCTGGCTCCTGCAAACTTGGAGGTGGTGCAATAGCTGCACCAACTGAAGAACGAGGCTTCGGCTGAACTGGCTCCTCTTCTTCTTCTTCATCTTCCTCTGCCCAACGACCTACAAGAACCAAAAAACAATCAAAATACAATTCTTATAAATGTATGGTTGATAAAATTACCGGCAAATCCGCTGGCGAGAGGCGGCTGTGACATTTGTGGCGTTGGTACAATTAATGGTTCTTCTGGATCACTGAAACGTGATTTACGTTTACGATCTCGACGTTTCTCGTCTTTATCGTTTTCACGTTCACGATTGTCACGTAATTCTTTAACAACTTTATCGAATTCGTTCGGCCACAACGGGTCGTACTCGTCTTCAACATTCCAATCATATTCAACACCATAAGTCACTGATGAATTAAATGTAGGTACACTAGACTCATTTTTTGGCTTTGATGCTGTATTAATTGTGAATATATCGTCATCGTCACGTTTACTCTTCAAATCTATAACCGGTGCTAATGTGTTTTTTCGTTGTTGTTCACGTTTCGGCTGTGTTACTGTAGCTTTTTTTAGTTGTAATTGTGATTGTAATAATTTAATGCCGGATGACCAGCCAGATACATTTTCTGTAGTGCGAGATTTCACATCTAAATCATCATAAAGAGACATTTTATCGATTTATTTACCATTAAAGTACAGAAAATCGATATCACTATTGTCAAACTATTGAGGTTAGAATAGCTCAGTGGCCCTTAATCACCTCAAATTTACACCACATATTCGACTTATTAGCCGCGATTTTATTTATTCAAGTTCAAGTATCGATTCAACATCAATTCAGAGTAATATAGATGTGATAAAGTTGATAATTACAACAAAATTTGACGTTACGTACATAAATCATACATAAATTACAAAAAAAAACTTATTGAGAATCAATTCACGATTTGGCGTTAGGCAACCAATAATACACGCACCGAAAAAATAATGGCTTTAGTCACACATTTTTCAAGAAAATTCCTAATAAACAGTGTAAAATCAGAAATATTTTTGAATAAAAGTAAAAAATGTTTAGTTTGTGCCCGTTTACTGAACTACAGTTCAAAAGAATACAGTAAGTGCTGATAGTTTTCATGTAGAAATTTGAGGTTATGTATGTTTTCTTCCAGGCGAAAATCCCAATCCGGCCCCTATTTTCCTCAACAATGAAGTACAAACACTTCTCAAAACATTAACAAGAGTTGATTTGAGTCGTGTATATAAAAAACGGAAGTTGGGTGATAAATTGGAACAACCAATAATCAAATTTATGACTAATAAACAATTGGAAGAAGCAATGAATGAAATCAAACAAAAAGTCGATGATTTAATACAATTACCGCCAATTGTACCAGTACGTAGACCAATTGATCGAATACTATCAAAAGATCCAGCATTACAAGGTTTAGATATAGCGAAATTCGTATTTACTGATATAACTTTCGGTATACGGAATTCCGATCGATTGATTGCTGTACGTGATATTGATGGTAATTTGAAAGAAGCCGATTGGGAGACTCGAGATCGTATCAATCAGATATATTTTCCTGTTAAATATCGTTCAATTAAACCGCCGAAAATGTTCGAAGATCAATATTTAGAAGATCTTCTAAATCGTAAAGAATACGAATTCATTTTGGATAGAACTTGTCTGCAATTCGAACCAAGCGATCCGAAATATCAGAAAGTTGTGTCCATCACCTATCAGCATTTAAATGATAATAATCAGTTTGAAGTTTTGAGATCTACTCGACATTTTGGTGGTTTAGCATTCTTTTTGGCTTGGCATAAAATGATCGATAACCTCCTATTAGAATTGATCGAAAATAGTCGAATGGATGAAGCTTATTGTTTAGTGCAGCTGTACAGTCAGATACATAGCGTCAAATTCGATGGTAATAATGACTTAGAGATTGTGGAAGAGTTCATTAGAAAGTTCGCCGATAAAAAAGGATCTCTAGAGTTATCGATTCAAGCTTATAAGGAATTAGAAAAACAACGGCAGGAATTGGAGATGGGGATCAAGAAAGCGCATGGTTTGAATTGAATACTTTAATTATAAGAAAACTTTTAGTTTAAATAAAAACTTTATAAATTGAGCGCTTTCAAAACACCACGATTAACAACCCCAGGTGTTGTTGTATATTTTTGACTTTTCTTAGTCAAAGCAATAAATTGTTCTGATATTTCAACAGCTACACGAATCTGAGCTTCCGCAGTACTCGCGCCAAGATGTGGGGTAGCTACGACATTAGGATCTTGAATTAATTCTAATGTAATCGGATTTGTTGGTGGTTCTTGTTCGTAAACATCCAAACCGGCTCCACCGCACTGTCCCGTTTTTAAAGCTTGTAATAAATCAGCTTCATTTATAATTCCGCCACGAGCTACGTTGATAATACGTACGCCTTTCTTACAACGTTCCAAAACGGCTTTGCAGATTAAATCTGGAAATTCGATGGAAAATTGGAGATAATTTACAAATTTTAGAAAACTTCAAATACTTTTAGTTTCTGGAATTAGTGGAGTATGGACGGTTATGTAATCGGCTAAAGGCCAAATTTCCTCTAAACTGAGAGATTCGACATCGAATTTCTTTGATTCTTCAGCTGAGACAATCGGGTCATATCCAATAGTCTGAAATTATTTTTTTGTGAAAATAATTGGGGAAAATATGGAAATTTGATCACTTTCATGCCCCAGGCCTGCATTCGCAAAGCAACTTCACGTCCAATCCGGCCCAAACCTAGAATGGCCAAAACTTTACCATTTAATTCATGACCGGCGTATAATTTTCGATCCCAACGACCCGCTTTCAACGAAGCAGCAGCCGGTGCAACGTTTCTCGCTAAATTCGTAATTAAAGCGCATGTTAATTCACATGCACTAATTGCATTGCCGCCTGGCGTACTGAAATTCGGGAAAATTAATCTGATTCGTTGATAAATTGAGCAATTTTACTTCAAGACCAAGATGTTTTTGGCTGTAGCAGCATTGATATCGATATTGTCCACTCCGGCACCGGCCCTTCCAATGACTTTCAAATTCGTCGCAGCTGCTATCACATCGGAAGTTACTTTCGTGTCAGATCGAACAATCAGACCATCGTAATTCTAAAAACAAAAAAATTAAATAATTACTTCTCATCATTTTCTTATACTATTTAGTAACAATATGAAGTCTTGATAATGAGTTTATAATTTTATCATACGATTAATATTGATAACTGAACTATGAACTGTATTTTTGTATGATTACTATAATTAGATTTATACTCACAGGAATTTCTTCTATCAACTTCTCTTTTGGTAATTTATATTTACAGTCGACTTGAATCGAATGTTCCTTAAGAAGTTCAACACAAGCTGCATCAACAGCATCAGCTACCAAAACTTTTTTCAAATCCATTATTTTATTTGCAAATTAACAATGAAATACTGTCTGTCGACTAAAATGTTTAAATCAAAAACTAACAGTAAATATGACCTGTAAATGGATTATATTGATCCCCACTCTTGTTTATTACACGAAGAGACAACAACCTGTTTATCAGTAATTCTAGCAACCAAACTGATAATTTGTATGTTTTCCAAAAG
>JAZBGZ010001492.1:0-16167 GCA_037414795.1 Stenodera caucasica | reverse complement strand
CTCATAAATAATTATTTTTTCGATGTTTGACATTTTTTTTTCATTAAAGGACACGTGAACATAATATGCAGATAACACTTTTCCTGTTCTAATCAATAATAAACAGTTGTTTTGTAAATGATTTCCGATAATGTAAATCTATTGCCAAGATAAGAAACAACAAATGGTCGAAATTCTTGGAAATGAATCACAAGACGGTAGAGATCGAATATTGCATGTCCCCATCTCTAGTAACTCATTCTAATCAACGTATTCCCAAAACATAAGCAAAAATTGCGTCAATTATACTAGAATTGCTTTAAAAAATTTGAAATTAGAAAGATGAATTTCCGTCAATTATTGCTAGAGTCAAAACTCAACTCTATCAAATTGAGCTGGAATGAATATTTCAAGTACAACTAGATAAACTTGCGCCAATTATTGCCAGAGTTCTTTTTTGATCGATTCACATCAGTTGAATAAAGATACAAATGAGCAATAATTGACAAAATTCATGATGAATTTGTGGGCGATAAACTTGCGCCAATAGTTGCAAGAGATGTTCACTTTGCTAGTGATCAAACAGCTCGACTTGTAGTTAACAAGACTCAATTATAGTAAGAAAGCAATAAACTTGCGTAGATTATGCCAGAATCCGCAATCAAGACCAGCTCAAAATTCCAAGTAATAACTAACCCTCGATCGATTTTTATCGGTTAAATTCATAGAATATATGGATTTGCTCCAATTATTGCTAGAGCTGGGGTCTGGAATCGTATCAATAATTGACAGTTTAGAATATTGACTTGAAATCAAGCAATTTTCATCATTTAAGTGCGATAAGTTGCGAGAATTGTGCTAGAAGCTTATAAGTTTGGAATTTCGAAAATCGGTTGATCTCTATTAATTATTGCTAGAATTGATATCTGGACGAATTCCAGCTATGAATGCGGCCGATAAACTGCGGCAATTATTGCCAGAGTTCTCATTTGACCGATTTTCATCAATAAAGACACAAACTTGCGCCGATAGTCGCCTGAATTGTTCACTTTGCTAGTAATGAAACAACTCAACTTGTAATTGACAAGACTCAATTGGAGTAAAGGAGTAATAAACTTGCGAAGATTATGCCAGAATCTAAAATTAAGACCAAGTTGAAATTCCAAATGATAACTAAATTTCGATCGATTATTATCGGTTAAATTCATAGAAGAGATGGATTTTTTCCATCAATTAAGAGCGATAAGTTGCTAGAATTGTGCTAGAAGCCGTAATGTTCAATTCAGTTTGGAATTTCGAAAATCGGTTGATCTCTACTAATTATTGCTAGAACTGATATCTGGACGAACTCCAGTCATGAATGCGGGCAATAAAGTTGCGCCAATTGTTGCAAGAGTTATTTTTGATTTCCAATAAACTTGCGAGAATCCGGATAAATATTTCTCGAAATTCAACTGATCGATTTTTATCAGCTGAATTTACATGATCGATAAACTTGCACAATTGTTATTATGATGATTTGTGGAATATTTAGTTTATTGCTAGAGCAAAAATCGCATGATTATTGGTGGATTGGAGGATGCGCGAAAAATTGCAAGGTTGAGTTGCTCTGGCAATAAATTGCGCAAATTTATTACAAATTTGAATTCTTCACACTCAAAAAAAGAAGGTTGTTTTTTAATTCTTAGTACAGTAAGATAGCTGCGAAACCTTTTGAATAAACATATGTAGATTCAGTTAATGACAATAAAAGAAAATAATATTTGAAAGTAGGCCAAAGAGGACATAAAATAAGGGCATTTGAACTATAAGTTGTAATTATTATTTTACAAAACAATGACGAATAAAATTGCCTATTAATAAACTGATTAATTAACATTTTATAGTTTTTCTAAACATAAATCTCAAACATTTATGGAAATTATAAAGAAATCTATTATTGCTAATATTATGACAATTATTTCTGAAATCCAATTTTAATTTTAAAAATTTTATTAGAAACACCATAAATTTCTAATCATTCAATTTAACCGGATTGAATTCGAATCGAGCACGAATCAAAGACTTTCGATTCTATAAAAATCAAACAATTACCTAATCAAATAAATGAAACTCTCTAAGGGGTCCATCGGTGCCGAAATTCGCCCACTTTCAACGAACATCCGCACTAACCGCTAATTCCATCGATAACTGAACTGATAATTTTTACGAGCATCACAAACGTCACGATATTATTTATTTTCCGTACAAGAGAGATTTCGTGTCGACTAGCATTAAATTAAACACGATGTTAATAAGGCGATAATCTGTCACAATCTCGATTGGGCTCCGATTTCGTATAAAATCACCGATCATCATATCGACAATAAAGAAGATGATAATTAGTATAGTCGAAAAATTCAAATTTGTCCACGTTATCATATCGGTTTCACCTCAATAGCCTTGATTCTAAAACAGGATAATCTGACAAGGACGAATATTTTTATTATTACAGATAAATACGGCGTTTTTTCCGAATAGAAATCTAATTGATTCGAATTGTTTCTGTTTTTTTTAGAAAAAACAAATCGAAATAGCGGAACGAGTTCAGGAAATGAATTATAAAATGGATATACCTTTGGAAATGCAATTGTTTCAAGTGAGATGTTGAATGAGGTTATCTCATTGACATACTTTTTCGCGGTCATATTCAACAAAAATTACAAAATTACGAAAAAAATTCCGCCACAACTACGAAGAAATCGAAATATTATCGCCAATTAATTAATGGATTCAATGTTGAATTTCCGTTTTTACGAGTTGAATGAAATCGATTAGAATCATGTTGTTGTATATCACAGAAAAATTGAACTTTGATAATACGGTTGATAAAATTTCGCGGAGGTGTTTATTTAACAATTAATAATTCGAAATAAAACGAGTTGTAAAATTAACGCCTTATCAATCGTAAATTTATACTTACTGAATATATTTAATATTTTTCAACGAATCAAAGTGTAATTGGGTTATCGTTACGTTTCCCTTTTTGTTGGTTTTTATTTTATTTTAGATATTTCGTCGCAATTGCGCCATTATCGAATCGAAATCGAACAAAATCTGATATTATTGAATATTCATTATCTTCGACAGTTATCATTGATAAAATGAAATCAATTCGCGCTATGTTGTGGATTAACCGAGAAAGCAATAAACGTCTCGCTTATCGCCCCTTATCGCCGGAAAATCCGCACTTTTCCCTATTGAATTACTAGATTTTCTATGGTTTAACTCGTTATAACAATCGTAATTATCATAATCGATTGCCATAAAATATGGCTATTATATGATTTAATTCGTTTTTTGTGGATATATTTTTTTTGTGAGTTCCTGAAATGAATTTCTACGACGAGGTGAGTCGATGACTTTGCTCTTAACGGCATCGTTATTCTGTTTCTTTATAACGGATTTAAACAATCGTGTCATTTCACCAAGCTCTGCACTGATTCTCTACGTCATTTTACTTTGGCGTTACGAAACAGTACTGTTTTTGTTAAATACACCGGAATCAATTGGCATTACATTTGATTTCTGTTGTCTAACGATATAGTTTCACCTGGCATCCATCATCATTATAATTCGAGTCAATTGTTTCTCTACCTCACTTTTTTTCCAACTTTTATTATTATCATCATCATTATTATTATTGTGTTATTTAATCGTATTTTTTTTAATTATTTCACTTAAAAATCTAGATTGCGAATCTTAACAGATTGTAGGAAGTCCTTTCTCTTCGACAGGAACAAAAACCGAATCGATACAATGACGAGCCGACCATCTAAATCACCGCCAACTAGATTCGATTTTATGCCTCAAATTCCGACAATCATCATCAACCTTTGAAGTTCCTAAGCCTTGAATGGAGCACTGTATTTAGCGGAATAATCACAAGATATCACTGGAACGAGATGGATTTGAAACGAAAATTTGTTTAACAGCGAATAATTTCGATTCGAATCATTATTTTAAGTGGGAAATTTAACGGTCTATGAAAATTTTTTCTACGATTTCCACGTTGTTGTTGAGATATTTACAAAATTAATGACAGGCTATGGAGATTTATCTCTCCAATCTCGTATCTCGTTCTCTCTTCTGTTTGATTTGATGGTTCCAATGGGTCCCACCGAAACAATCAAATTTCATCGAAATCGGAACCAACAATTTCGGCAGCTATCGTACAATTCAATTCGATGCTAGCTTACGATTTCTCGGTGATCTAGGGAAATTTGATCCGATTTCCGGTTTGAGAGTCAATTAGTTATTGATAGTATCGTCTCAAAACATCGAGTCCTTTATATTACGATTCAGACTGTTGCGATATTTGATGTCTAAATCGTGGAGGGTACACAATTCGATTTTATCGAAATCGGAACCAAGAGTTTCCAAAAATAATCCGATTTTCAATTTCTCAATTCGATGCTAGCTCACGATATTAACGATCCATAGCCGACTCGATTTCTCAGTGATATTGGAGGATTTGATCCAATTTCCGGCTCGATCGCTTCAAAGTAAATTATTTATTGGTAGTTGGAAACAACCGACTAGTCATTTTACGATTCAGACTGTTGCGATATTTGATGTCTAAATCGTGAAAGATGTTGATGAATGCACGCGAGTGAGACATATATCTGATCCGATTTCAGTGAAAATTAGATTGGATTGTTATAGTTCGATTCGAAGAGGCGACTTTTGTCTTATCGAGTACTGGTATTTTTTTTGAACTCAAATACCATTCGACATAAAAAAGCGAATAACGTCAACAATTTTAATGCACAGGAAGCTTTTTTCTAATTTCTTTATCAGTAACTCATTTAAATTAGCTGGATTCGATAAGAGAACATAGAAAACAGATAAAAAGACTAATTAATTAATGCACTAGAAATTTCTATTTGATTTGCTTAATGTAGATGTAATCATATATATTTTTTTTTAAACAAAACGTCACGATAATAAAAATTTTATTATATAATTATTGAATTACTTTTATTATCGAAATATTCATCTGCAGTGATGGAAGAAAGACTATCAGAAATAATTACTTCTAACTCAGTTGGAATATTAATAGATTATAATAATAATCTCCAGTGGCGTCTCCAAGAGAAGGTTCTAGTCGTAAAAGTACCATTTCGAAAAAAAATCGGTAATTTCCGCGGTAGACTCGCTAACGTTAACTTTAAGTGAAGCAATAATGGCGCAAGCGCGTCAACTTTCCAGTGGAATGACATGGAATATTGATTCAATCGACTATTATTAACAATTGTAATTAGTTATGAAATCGAAATGGAGATATTTAAATTTTTGCGCAAGTAGAGAAATCACAAAAATGCTTGAATTGAATCATTTCCCCGATTGCATAATCGTAGAAATTTGTAAATAAACAAAATTGAGGTTTTCCCAATAATTTTTTTTTGCACGACGATTAGAATCAAAAAGGAAAACAAAATCAAGCTACAAAATTACAGATTTAATTAAACATAACATAGTTGCATAATATTGTTCGATTTTATTTCATTTAACAAAAACAATGAGTTGCTCAACAATATAATATAAATGAAAAGGTACTGCGCAATCGTTATACGAGAAAAATAAAACAAAATAAATTGATAATTTGAATATCCGTAATAGCTCCTGTTTCGTACAATACCTGTACGACCAAGAGAAATTACTAGAAATCGAACAGGAAAGTGCAGGTGAAATTGTAGCAGTGTATGTCATCTGTAAATGGAAAGCGGCCACTTTGATGATAAAACATCCAAATGAAAATTATAAATTTTTCAATTATCGAAATTAAATTTAATTGGCCAATTGAAAATAGACCAGATGCAGTGGGGCAGATAGCCAAAAATCATGCATATCCCGATAGGAGGAGGTCGGCGAGCTGAAATACAACGAAATCAAATTCCGAATTCAACCTCGAAAGTTCTAAACATAGACTTTATTATAATAATTCAAAATATACACCAAAAAAAAACAAAACGTGAAATATCGAAAATCAATCGCTTATTATATAGAAAAGATAACGGAGCAAGTATCGTTAGCATCTTGTAGTTTCACCGAAAAAAAAAACCAAAAAAATTCTAACACAATCTAGACCAAGTAATAGGAGTGGACTAGTTGACAATACAAATATAAATTTCCACATAATTTCATATACAGTTAAATCTCCAATAGATACTTTGAATATTCGTATTGTTTCGTTTGTTTTCGAAATTAGCACAATGAACGTTTTCCCGGATTCGATTCCAACCATCTCGCGGAAATTCTCGAAATTATCACCAATCTAGATCTAGACGAATTTATTTGATTTTTGGACAATAATCGTTGATTTTGATGTGTGAGAGATCGTAAGATCGCAGCCCCATTTCGATCCATCAGATTCTCACATTATATTGTCAAAAAACGTGAGAATTAATTTAATGTCAATTTTTTTGTAGTGAAACAATTTGTTCGATTTGAAATCACTTTCACTCAAATCTCGTCAAATTCAATCCGATCAGTAATTCGATCCTCAAATCGAATCGGATTGTGCAGCTGTCTTGTCAAATTCTTCATTCAAAGGCGAATATTTTTGGCAATGCTGCATTTGATTAAAATTTCATAGTGATGCGAGTCCAGCTCGATTAACTCGGCGCAATCATTCAGATGCTGACAGATCGAATTAGAGTTCGATTCGGATTGAATTTGAGCGTAGATTCGATTTTGGTCAGATTGAGAATTGAGGATTTTTGTCGAGTTCAGCTCTATTTCAGTTCCGTGATCTAAATTTAGCGAGTGTCAAGTTGACGAATTTGCGTTTGATTTATTGTACAGCTGTCGACAGTTTTCTAGACGTGATATGGTTGGCGAAGATCGTGAACCGAATCGAGATCGAGATCGCGATTAAAACAACTAGAATACTACAGATTGTTAATTTAAGATAAAAATTCGGATTTCAACATTGTGTGTGAACTTTCCACCAGCCGCAAACTATAACCGTTTAAAATTAAGAACTTCAATTTGTTTTATATAATCAGATAAAACACACAAAAAAGAACAAATTATAATAATAATCTAGAATTTCCGCTCTCTTTACATAGAATTCGTTCGTAATTGAATCTGAGAAAAAACAGAACTCTTTCTATCGATATCGACAAAATATGGTGATTAGAAATTTTACAAAATTTTGGGCTCAAAAGGCGTGAGATTTCTCTCAATAATACACTCGTTAAAAACGTATCGCTTGCTCTAATTCAATCCAATCGACCTCTATTTCGAATAGAAATGACAATAGAAAATTTGTTAGGTAATTCCAAAAAAATAGAAGAACTCAATATTTGGCGCGAGAAACATCTGAATAATAATTTGTTTACGGTTGTCAGTTTCCGACACATTATTTACACGTCCCATTGTTTTTCGAAATAAAATCCATAAATTATTCAAAAACTGATTAATTATGATACAATCCGATTTCAGTCGAACACCAAGATAAAAATAATATATAAAATAAATCGAAACGACAAAAATAACGTGATGATTCGAAATCGACATTCCCCAATTATCATCTAGTAGGTTTCAGCGGAAGACAATTGTGTCGGAATTTTGCTCGAAGAGTTTGGAATTTTTTCAGACGAATCGTACGCTCTCTATATTGATTGTAACAGTTACAGTTTTCTGCATATACTTTGGGACTTTTACAATACAAATGAAATAAATCAATACTTATGTATTTGGGTGCGCTATAAATTCCGACAACAAGCAAAAAACCTCCCATCATCCGCCGAATTCCTGGTTCAATGGAGTTCGTTTCGAAAATAGGCTCCGATTTTTCTGAACATTATACTCGAATTTGATACGAATTCATTTCGTATATACATAGATATATGTAGTAATTCATGTGTGTACGAAAGGGTTGGTTCGCCAGAAATGTCTGGTTGTGTTTTGTATAATAATAAGTGAGTTTTGTGGTTGGAGACGCGACATTTGTTTAGATTTTCTGGTCTGGTCGCGGCGGAGACGCCAAATTTAACGCTGTTAGCTCAACATTTCATGTACCCGCCCTTCCATCTGAACGACTGAAATAGCAGCCTGAAAGAGGACACTCGCCAGGAATAGGATTATATTCAAATCCATTTTAATTGTATATTTGTCTTTATTTGTTGCATTGTTGTCGAGCAGTTGATCGCACTCATGACATACACTTTAATAATTGTTTTCGAACAAAACGAAATTCTCATGATTGGTGCAGGCGTGTTTTAAATACTGCTGGAATATATTTTTAGGGGATATATAATTATAAAACACATACATATATGTTATATATATATATATCGCATCGCGTCTCTTGTCGCTACTTAATTTCATGAATATATACAAACATATCGTTGGATTCAAAGTTTATATTTTCGACGTCGCAATGATACTTTCTCTGTTTGATTTGTTGATGGACAATTTATAAAAGTAAACGACGTGCAGAAAGTTTCACTATTATGTGATAAATAGCTGCTTCTATTCCAGTTCGTTTCTTGTTTACAAATTATTATTAAAATGGATTTATTGCCATCGAAAATGTTTATAATATGGACTTCACAACTGAAAATTTTTATACTCAACGATCCAGTATTTATAATATTTATGTATATAGAAAATTTATTAGGTCGGACGGATAATCATCAATGACAACGAAAAATATTTGTAATGCGCGCCAATAAATCAAATGTCTCACCACATCGGAATAATCCAATTAAGACCTTGTTAAAAGAGCATCGATCACGACTCGAAGAATAGATTTTGCTAATTAAAAAGAAATAATTGTCGGACCAATAAAAATGACGGCGACATTTGTATAAATTAAAATCTACAACATTGTAAATATCCAACACAACATTAATATTAGTGACAAACATTGTTGTTAGTTTATAAATCATTTCTAATACATACGTACAAATCGAACAAATCTCTCAACTTTTCAACATTATTGTGGGGAATATGGCGAGATTTTCGAATTCGAAATAGATGCAACGACTAGAATAATGTCGCCCCTATTAATAGTTTTTCGAAATAAGCCAACATAAAAATACAATATCGCCTCTTTTACGGTATACCAAACTGTACTATAACTGATTATATTTCGGGAAGATGGGGCAAAGTCGTCGCGACGCCTCCACTATCAACAACAAGTCTGTGTATTTTGGCCACCCCTTTCGAAATGCCAACGAAAATAATCATTATTTGTTTTATTCAATTAATTCGACAATTGAACAACTACTTGATTTCGAAAGTGTTTATAGTTTAATCTGGGGAATTATTTGATGTTAATTTTGTAAAAATAGAACAAATTGTGAGACAAGAATTTGAGGAATCTCATCGAATGATTTTTCAAATTGGGAGCAATCCGGAAGTCGATCGTTGTTATTTTTAGATATTCAGAAAAAATTGAAATGAGAAATGGATCGGATGACGTGTTTTTGTCAAATAAAAATTTCTCTTTGAAATAAATTTCAAACAATAATCATTCGCAATAGAAATGTTAATTTGATTGTTTTAGAGGTTTTCACAATGAAAATTGATGGAAAGTTGCGGAGGTTTTGCATTTCCCGAAAACTCTCGAGTGAGTTCAAAATTATGCTTTGTTCGTCTACAATTTTCAACTTTTTCAATTCTATTTTTGGTAATGTACCGAATTTTCTTCTTAAAAGTATCGAATCTTGAAATTTCGCCAATATGAGTTTTTTCCAAATTTGGGCAAAATTTTTATGTTTTAGATTAGAAATATATTTTTTTGATGGAACGTTGTTGAGGTTTTGCATTTTCCGAAAACTCTTCAGGGAGTTCAAAATTATGCATTTTTCTTCTATAATTTCCAATTTTTCCTATTTTATTTTCTTGTTTGTACCGAATTTCCTTCTTGAAATTTTGCAAAATATGAGTTTTTTCCAAAATTGGGCTCAATTTTCATGTTTCAGATTAGAAACATATTTTCGACTTATTTTTATTGTTGTCGATTTTGAAATATTTACAAAGTTGAGAGAGATTCTTTTGTTGAATTATTGAAATTTCAAACTTTGTAGAGCCGTTATTTGTTGCCAAAATCTACACTTCGCTGAACTATTCACATTTTCGACCACATTTTCACAGTTTTTCTTATTAAAGTCGTCCGTTATTTTTTGCTCAAATCACGTGCTTTTCAAATTCTTGGCTTTATTGGTGAAGTTCTAAGTTTAGATTTCAAACTTTTCAATTTTCACAAACATTCAACGTTATCAATTGGAATTTTCTCGATTATGATGACAATTCTCTATTTTTTAGCAATAATTTTTAGTTATTTTTCAAAACACTGCTAATTTTATGGCAAAATCTCAAATAAAACGTGAATGGTTTGAGAACTTCTGGTTTTGATTTCTCGCTAAGATCTCATGTTTGTTAAATTTTTGGGTTGTTTCGCAAAATTCTAGGCATTTCACCATAAGGTTCCATTTTTTCGAGCAGTTTCCAGCAATATTTCAACATCATCAATCATAATTATCAAATTGTTTTCGAAATTTCGCGTTTTTTTGAGATTAATCTTCTATTTAGAACCTCGATAATTTGAGATGTTTCACAAATTTTTGGTTTGACCCAGAAAATTATAAGCATTTCAACATAAATCTCCACCCTTCCAAAGTAAATTTTCACAATTTCCAGCATTTTCAATATGATCAATAGAAATTTCCACAAAATTCTCAATTATTTTATCGAAATTTTGAGAATTCCAATCGAAACTTTGAACAATTGATTGTGGCCATAATAATTATATTAGTATTCCATTGGCGTAACGATATAGCTATATTTAAGGGCTCATTCAATCAATTCTATGCGGAATTAGAGCGGAAGCACGCCACTGGATCCATATCAAAATTCGAGCAACAAATGAACATCCGCAGTTTAAATGAATTTTTGATATTCATATATTCACAATTAATTGAGGTTTAACCTCAAATTTGGGGAATTTTAGTCGAATTACTATCCAATTAATTAACTAATTTTCGAATTTTTTTGCGATTATTTTGCCAAATTATCAACAGCAACTACTGTAAAATTGTTGTTAATTTGAGATTTGATTTGAGTGGATGCCAGTGGCGTAGCCAAACATTTCGGGTACGCAGCAATGTTCAAGGACTCGATCACCAATGATTGGAGAATTTTCGAGAATTGGGTCAAATTACTAGACACTTCGATAACATTCTATGATATTCGAACATCCACAGTGCTAATATTTACGTTAGCGTTAGTGCTAATTCTAGCCGAAGTAGACTTTGCGCTTGCGCAATAAATCGCATTTTTCTATTATTTCGAAATGATCACAATATTTGAAGAATGTTGTCATGTTTGATTTTATTGAAACAATGTTGCATTAACGAAACTGTTCACAACATATTTAAGTAGCAATGAACGTGAAGGTAAACGATTCCCAGGGAATGTGTGTAGGTACTTTGGTCGCATTAAACCGTGGAAGTCAACTGTTGAACATCGATTTATAATAGTGACAATTGATTTACGACGCCGACTGGGATTGGTTGTTTAGATACGATACAAATAGTCAACCGGTACAACAAGTTTAGAACCATCACAAAGTTTGAAATCTAAATATTATTGCACATGTAGTTATACTATATTGCAAGTAGATATTTGTCCGATGTTTACATACACACACAGGTATATTATATAGGTATAACTTATAGAAAAGGACGAATCATATTTCACTAGCAGGAGGGCGATTAATTGTCACAACACAGTACACGACGGACAAACAAACAAAAAAAATTATAACCAACAAAACGGATTGAAATTATACCGTGAAACGACCTTTTGACATTCATGCTCTCCAAGTTTAACTTGAATTTTATTTTTAATACCTTTACAGACGCACACTGACACACACACATACACATACACATATATATTTATACATATTCAAGACAAACATATACATTGGTTCAAGTTTATTTCAAGTAATCAACCAATTAGCAAATGGAATTTCAGAGAGCGTTTAACGCGAGTCATTAGCGACTAACGACTTACTAGCCACAGATAACAGACAGCTTGAAATAATACGGACACATTATCGCCTGTCAAATATATCAACAATATATGTGTCCCTTGATGTTTGACAAATTGTCAACAACATTGGCCAGTTATTATTATTATTATTATTATTATTATGTTGTTGTTGTTTAAGTGTCAGTTATACTTAAACATAAGCGATCCTTATTCTATTTGAAATTCATGCGGATTCGAAAACTTTTCGGATCGAAAAACTGTTATATCGCTCGATAGACTATAATTTCTCTAACCAGTTATTGAGATTTCGCCGATAAAATGGCGACGCGTACCCACAACCCGTAATCAAATATTTTGTAATACTTTTTCCATTATTAATAAATAAATCTAATTGATTTACTATCGAACAAATAAAATTCTTTTATATTTATCTACACGTACGTCGAAATTTTCGAAATATGAAACGTATATCCGCTATTATGTCCCAATTTATGAATTTTCGAAATCAAATGCCATAATTTAATATATAAACAGAACCGACTTTTCACGGATTTAATTAGAAATTATCAATATTGATTAGCAAATTAAAATACCAATCAATTTTATACAGTAATTGAGCGTTAATTAACCGAAATTGTAAAAATATTAAGGCCCCTTCACATTCATTATTAATTATGAAGACTAACGGTGATCCTAACTAGCGTGTATTTCACTAAAGTCGGCTTTAATTCAAATATTTTAAGCCTCGATTATTTATCGATTCTAAGGGCGCATTTATATAGTGAGAATAATGGTCCTAGTGTAGTTGCGCCTTTAGTCGGATACAATTAAACAACACTACAATCAAAATTTCGCAAATAATCTCGAATGATTGATAGAAAGATTTTATAATTGGAAAAATTATTATTTATCAATCGCAATTTTATCGATTTTCCAATAATTAAATCGGAGAAAATAAACTAATGATTCAACAGAATGCTTAAATGATTTTTATTGACGAAAATACGATTTTATTAATTTTGCGACACGATTGAAATATTTCCAAAATCATCAAGACTCGAATAGTTCGAAAATATTATATTTTTAATTTATTTATCCGTGATTTGTGGAAATCCACAAATCCCAGAAATTCTAAGGCTGCGCTCACATCATCTTGCCGTACAATCTGCGCGGGCCTTAACAAATGCGGATTTTTGGACCAATAAAATGCGAGTTGCGTCGCAATTTCGCGGAGTGACATATTCGATAATTCACATGGTTTTGTAGCCGGAAGAGTCTAAAGTTGGCAATCCTGCTTGTTATTTCATTGTGAATAACGTGCAATCTTTGGTGAAAATATAAATTTAAATAAATTTTTCCAAATTCGAACGGTATTATGTCGAAATTCGCGCCACCTTATAAATTGACGAATTTGTATTTTACGGACGTCGCAAATTCAACCTTCGCATATTCGTTGAAATTTCGCAAAAATCTTAATTTGGTAATAATTAATTAATTATTATTTATGGTGGGAAATATGAACAAATTTCAATTATGAAGCGACACCCGCACTGTTCGATCCCAGCCTACTTTAATTTATACCGGATTTATTTCGGGCAATTTCAGCGATTGCACAACATAACGGACAAATAATCTGGAAAATAGAAATTTCATAATTTGTTATTATAATAACAGCGCTTCGGGATTTTTTTTTTTGTTGTTGTTGTTGTAATTGTTATTCAAAACAGCTTATTTGTAAATTTGTTGAAATGTATTTAGAGAAAAAACAGCCAATAAATTATATTTTCTATAAAAATAATTATAGAAAGTAACAAGTTAAAAATACAACATAAAGCTATATCAGAGATTTATGTTGACAAAAGAACAAAAGATGATAAAATGAAGACGTTATTTAATGCTGTTTATTGCGATTCGAGATTTATTAGAATTTCGATAATTGTGCATTTTTCTTTTAGATTTTTCGCTGAATTTCACCGAAATTCGTGCATCGTAAAATTCGATCTAGATTCAAAATGCTGACAAATCGAATTGAAATTAAACAATATCGGAGAAAATTAACAAAAATTAGTTCAATTATTGTTTATTTTCTACAATTGCAATAAACATTCTTATAATAGTGTGTCAATGACGGAACCCACTCTAATAACATTCCAATCGACCTTGACCTGCCCTAATGTTAAGCAATTCCAACATTTCACCAGTTGATTTTAATAGAAATTTCTCCGAATTGATCCCCTAATTTCACTAGAATCGACCACCTACAAAACTGTCTGTGGTCGAATAAAGTTGTAAAGTTACATTGACTAACGCCTACTAGATCGGTATGTAATTACAACAATGAGTTATTGTCCTTAAAATTATTTATTTCTTCATTAAATCCTTGTTACAATAACTAATTAACGAATAAATTGGCTGGTTCAGTCTGCCTACACTGTGAGTGTAGAGAAAAAAACGTCGAAAAAATTACAGTTTACAAATAATGATTTTCTCTTTGAATTATAGTAAGAGATAGTAAATCGACTAAAATAGAAAGGTTTCAGATTAATAAGTCGTTGGTGATAGCTTAAGTCGAAAAAATCTAAGCAACCGTAACTCAAACTATATTCACTGCTTTAAATAAATACGAAACGATTGTGGTTCAATATAAATAGAGAGCGCTTTTTCAGTTGTTTATCATTCAAAGTAAAAGGAGGATTTTTTTCTAGTCATTGAAATAATAGAGATTTCTTTTCGTTTATTCCGTGAATAATAAAAATAATTACCATCTTTACTCAAGTAATGACTTAAAGTAAACGTTAAGTAAGGTATAACCTGTATAACTGACCGTGTCAGGCGTGACTGCTCTGCTTGTTAGACCGGATATGCAATCTAACTTAAGTTAATAGTGCAAAATTCTCATACCCATTATGTGTAAAATGGCCTATAATAAATATCCGTAATGAATAATTACGGAATTTTGAGATTTTTTCGATAATGAAGCTGAACATTTTCGACTTTACGCATGAAAATTGACGATAATTCGCTCTATGAATTAATTACGTCCTTCGAACAATAGAAAACAATACGGTTAGTGAGCAATGTTCGAGTCTAGTTTTGACCTCAACGTCAGATTTACAATAGTTCACGATTCCAATTCGCCCGAAAAAAAAACAAAAAACGATCTGAGAACTTTCGTTGCTCAAGACGATCGATAATCCCGAAAATTGGGCTGCAATTTATGCTCTTTGTCACGTAATGCTCCATAATTCGGGCTACCTCTCCATCCGATAGCAAATTGGGCTTCGCCTTCAAGCGAATCCAATATTGAGCCTTCAATTAGGCTACTCACTCGAGATCGATCTACAATTATAATTTATATTGATTCATTTCGAGATACTCCATTAGGGCTTCTCTTTGGGTTCGATTATTGGGCTGCTCAACTAGATTAGTTTATTCATCGATACGGTTGAGTAGTATAACCAGAAAATTAGGCTACTCATTCAACATGAGCCTAATTATGGTTTAGTTTCTATTAAATTGAGAATAGCCAATTTGGGCTACTTCCGCATCCCTAAAGTTGAGGGTATCTTTCTATAAGAGCTCCTCTAATAACTGCTAAGATGAGGTGACTTAAGTCACAATAGAAAATCGATGTGTCATCTGTTGCGATGAACTCGTCCTCAACTTTAAGGATAAGATCAACAACCAGTTGTGATTGTCGTCAATGAAATTCAGAATTGTCTGAAATTATTCATAAATTAGCTCCTTCAAAATTGTAATCAAGGCTGTCTTTTTTTTTGTCGTCTAATATTATAATTTTTTGTAATTGCATTATTTCTAACCCAAATACGATGCGACATTGACATTTTTATTCAGAAGGTTACTATCAAAAAATTGAATTTTTTCGATTAGAGCAAAACACAATTAGGAACCAGAATTTTCGAAAATCAAGCGATAAAAGAATTTTCCAATGATTATTTCATGCCTCACAGTGAGCCTAAGGATGTCATAATAAATGATTCCTGATCGAGTTCTACGAAACAAAAGACTATGGCCTTGTTCTAATATTTATTGTTATTATTTTTATTGTATCTATATTATTGTATGTCACAATTTGGATTACCTGTATTTGTTTATTTATAAAAAATTGAATTCTTG
>JAZBGZ010001491.1:0-16186 GCA_037414795.1 Stenodera caucasica | reverse complement strand
TTTTCTTTGATGTTTGTAAGATCGATTTGAATCGTGTTCAACATTTTTTTTTCTTCTTATATTCAGCAAAACATATTATTGATTCATCAAATCAAGTTGGAATGTCTCTCCACCTAAATTGTCTTTTTCTCTTTGTTTGATTTTTTTTGCCGAAAAATCTAAGCCAATATACAGCATTTTATAAGAATAATTTAATTTGGAAATGTATTGGGAAGGTGATAGTTCATACACCTATCGGATATTGACAATTCAATAAATCTTGAAATTTTCTATTTTTGTTGAAATTTGTAGAAAGGTTCTGAATTCAAAAACAAATACTCCATCGAAAATATTGAGACAAATAATATTCCTGGAGCCTCTACCAATTTTCATTTCTTAAGATTAAACAAATACACTGATAAATCCGATCATACTGAAGGAAATTGTTTATTTGCAGAGAAAAGTTGTCGAGTCCATCTCCCGGCGCCTCCACCAATTTTCACTGAGTGAGTATTATGAATATTTTTCTATTTACCAATAAAAATCTCATTACTCTGTCTAAGTCTAAGAGAGCATTTTGCAAAAATTTGTCTAGAATTTGTATTTCGCGGCGCGTCTCCCAATTTTTCAAATTATAGAAACACACCAATAACAATAACAAAATATGTCTTATTATTATTATTATTATTGATAGATTTCTATGTGTGTTTATTTTGATACAAGAGAACTTAAACTTAATATTTGAAGTTGAAATTCACTCCAGTCATATAACAGAGAAACGTTAAAGTTTCTCGGGAATAACTAGAAGAAAATCTTATCCAAACATACTTGCTGACAGTTAGACATTTCCAACAATGAAAAACTATCGATTCCATACTTTTCTATAACAAGTAAAATGTATCCGAGCACACCTGTTTTAGTCGTGGAACTTTGTCGATTAAATTATACTTTAAAATTGCGAATATTTCAACCTCAAATTCATCTATCTCTTTCACAATTTTTTTATTATTGTTTTTATCGTTTTTATCCCGCGTTCGGTAATATTTTCGATCTTCGATTTTGAGCTCGAGGAATATTTACAGTTCAATTTCACAATATAATAGTCGAAAAAATCCCATTTAGACTGGTTCTAAATTTCACAGAATCCACAAACAAATATGAGCAAAGGGAAATAGTCTTTCGATCGAGTTTCGTTTGAATTTATTGTTCAAATCAACGAAAACTTTCTCAGTTAATCAAAATCGTAACGAATAAACGAATCGGGAACCAATCAGCAAATTAAATCACTATTTGCGGATGAGACAGCTGATTGGGAAAAGAGATCTAACAAATAAAAATACATCTTCTTGTTGCCTTTGTTTCCCCGTTAAAATAGAAATGCAACGATATTCCAACAATTTTTTATTTCATTTAGATATAATTTCCATATCTGGGTTACGTTCAGAATTATAATAAGGAATTGTTATGAAATTTTTCGCTAACGCTTGATTTTATTGAATTTGGATCGAATTTCCTGTCATTGCCGCCTGTTACCGCCTCTATAAATCAATTAATGAAGAGTGTTTCTGATATTTGGTCCAATATCGAATAAAATCCCAACTCTCTTTCCCTTTTTTCTCTCTCTATTGAATTTTTCTCTACTAAGAAATTTTTATTACACCTAAATAACTCAAATTCTTATCCAAAAATTCTTATATAATCATCAAAATTTGATCAAAATATCATATTATTAGAGTTTATAGAAGTTGTAATTGTCAAAGTTCTGTAATAAACTTTGTAACTTCACATTTTATGTTGCGGGCGCCTATGAGGATTTATGTGTTTCGAAGATTTCTGGTTGAGATAGAAATTGTTTTTGGATAGGTGTTTGCAACTCTTAAATCACAAAATATCAGTTGTGGGAAAATAAACATCCTGATTTTCAGCCCGTTCTTTTTTATCTATTCTACCGATATCCTGTCGAACTAGAACTTGAGAGAAAAATAAAAATTAGTTGAAGACTTACTGTATCTTGTGATTAATGATTTAATTGTAGAATTTGTTCCCAATCGTTCATTAACTAACTAACTAATATAAATCCCATAAATATAGACTAATCAAAGTCTGATTAAACAAATCCGAAAATATGTATGTTTTTCAGAAAAATTCCGAAACTTTAATTCTGAAACCGATTCCGTACAGATTCATATTTCAAAATTTTCACATAGTTTGAGAAAATTGATGTAATTGATTATTGATTTCCGTTTATGATAGATTCCAGTTGGATATAAATTATTAAACACTGAATTCAACTTTTTAACTTTCAGTTCACACTCGAATAATTCCATCTTAAACAGACTGTAATATTGCAATCATTTCAACTTTTACAAATTGCTTTCCTTTTAGAATTTCCGTCATTTCTTTAACGGTTTTATTGCCGCAAATATCAAACGTTTCAATTTTCTAGAGGAATTTCCTTATCGAAAACTTTAAGAATTGTTCGTTGAAAATTCCAGAATTTCCGTTGCCAATCGAATAATAACAACAAAATAATAACATGTCGGAAATAGTGACTTTTCTAATAACAGAAGTTCAACGTCACACCATATTTAGTACGAAGATTAAAATCTCAATACATTCAAACATTTATAACGCGAACGATAAAATCGACTCTATTATTTTTCACACCAAATAAATTTTATTCTAACATCTTCTATTTTTATTCCAAATAATCTCGTTATAAACGAGCTCGTTATTCCAAAACTTGAATTATTGAAGCTTCTACCAGTAAAAATAATTTCTGAATTGACTCCAATTTCAATAGTCTCGCTCAAAATAATAAAATAAAATAAACTGACTTAGAAATAAAACGCTAGAATAACCCCGGCGCCTCCACCAATTTTCACTCGACTTGATAATTCCCGTTATAGAAATAATAAAAACAAAATCACAAATCTAATCGATAATACGTTTCTATTTTGCCATATTTCGTTGAAGAAAATGTAAAACATGGAAATCCAAGTGAAAACATCCGGAAAAATAAGGAAATTCTACTAAAAATAAAAAAAGAAAACAACTTGACACCTAAAATTATTCAAAGAGTTTAGAAGTCATTAAACGATGCTAACTTATTTTACGGTAGTGATCTTATAAATTACGTAGATATGAAATGAATAAATATAACGTACATACGTTGATAAATATAGCGACAACGTATGAATAAATAATACATGTAAATTTCAACATAAATCTTTAGTAGTACAGGGATATTTATCATTTCGAACTTAGAAAAGATACGCATCTAGTTTCTGTTTATATTTGAAATGGATATCAATCAAACTCATCGAAGCAAGCTCTAAGAAGTTTACTAAAAAAAAAAATCACGTTTCGAAATAAACTACTTGAAAATATATTT
Source organism: Stenodera caucasica (assembly GCA_037414795.1). Lineage (NCBI taxonomy): Eukaryota > Metazoa > Arthropoda > Insecta > Coleoptera > Meloidae > Stenodera > Stenodera caucasica. The sequence continues at coordinate 12,813 of JAZBGZ010001491.1, read as the reverse complement.
AGCCGCGAGTGATCCTCGGGTTGATTCACTTCAAATTAAATGACTCAAGTCAAAATATTGTTTATATTTATTCATTACTTGGCTATTTAGATAGAGAGAGAGAGAGACGGAGTAATGTGGAAAATTTTCGGGATGCTTTAGGCAAATAGTTACTAATATTGGCCACAAAAGGGGTAGATAGTTGTAGAAAATTTATGACAGACTAGGTAGTTAAAACTGACTCAACAACACGCATTTAGTTGAAACTGACTGTCAATTTATCCAGAGAAATGTTGGAACTTATTAATTGTTCGATATTGAAGTTGAAAACTAACGACAAGAGTTGAATAATGAAAGTGACGTTTACTGAAAATATCAATTTTCTAACCATAGAAAAAGAAAAACAGTATAAGTAGTATACATATCTACATATGTATGTAAATTTTTCCAAAGATATCTATCTCTAAAAGGAAGTTTTCAATTCTTTGAATTTGTAAACGAATAAGAATTCATTCAACTAAAAACTCGTATGTCAAATTGATAATCGATAAAGCTAATAATTAGGTAGCTATAATACCGATAATGTCACTTGGGATCAATTACAAAACTTGTGTAATTAGAATGTCCATAACAATCTTGAAACTATATAAAACTCACTTCTAAAGTTTTCTATTAATAATGTGTGTGTGTGTTGTTTTACTTTACTACTACAACCAATAGAACCAATTCCACAGAGAACTTCCCAATACTTTTTAACAAAAGTTCGAAGGAGTTGGCCATTTATAGACATAATTCACCAATATAATACATTCTTGTTAAATAGTTAACATTTCTCAATAGTTCAATAAAACTGTATACTTATTGATTTTTGAAAACTAATTGATCCCAACAAATGCAGTTCGGTATTATTGTGAGGATCGATCCATAATTTATTCTATTTAATGAGAATTTGTTAGTGAATGGTTGGTTATAATGGGGAAAATGGCAATACCGCAAAAATTGAACGTTGCGGTTTTCATTATAGCATTGTTGAGTACTGTATCTGTTTATATGTGGTTCATTTTACAGACATATTTGAATTTGGGGGAGGATAGGGGAATGAAAATTTCATGAAGTTACGTCACTCTCTATTTGATTCATTCACAATAAAACCAACTTTCTACGAATATTACCGAAAGACTAAAAAATAGAGTTGTCTGTCTATATTTTGATTGGCAATAAATAAGCTGCTTTAATCACGAAAATTAACAATTCTAAAGTTTCTTGAAGGAAAGTGGTGGCAAAACTCTTAAGTGAGTCTTCAAATTTTCAATATCTTATTGATAGGTTTTTATCGAGAATTTTCAAGCACTCTATCAGTAGAACAAAGACAGTATAATTCTCTTCGGGAATTGAAACAAGATAGAAAATATAAAGTTTCTTAATTATACAGGTGCTATCAATGAATTGATTAAATTTTAAAATTTGGGAATGATTGGGAAAAATATATTAGAAGTCGTCTTTAGGGCTTCATAAATCATAAGTTATCTCATTATTTGTGAGGGGGATTTTGAGGAAATTATTTCTTCGCCTTGATTTCGATCAGATAATCTGAGTCAATTAATGAACATCAATACCACTCTGTATATTGAGTACAAATCTCTTTTGAAGTCCAAAATAAAATGAGGTAAACTTACCATAAATATAAATATAAAACCGGAAAAATATGCAATAAAGTCGTTACCATTATAATATAAATCTAAACGTATAACATTCTATTTTATGTTTCAATTAGTTTGAAAATCTGCAAATAAATATGGAAGAGGAATTAATTGGAGAATCTGAAAGTAAGGGAAATAACTGTTTTTTTCTTATTTAGCCAATCAAAAACACGGCCTAAAGTTTAATCTCGTTACTGATAAAATATTCATACAGAATACCTGGGTAGTTTTACAATTTTTATTTATCTTTCTGTTGGTTTATTTGCTAGAATGAAAAATTACCAACCAAACAAAAGTAAAAAGAAAGAAAAACAAAAAACTACCATGAAAGGTGTTTTCCGGGATTTTATTACTTGCAAATATTTTATAATTTCGTTGATGATTCGAAACAATGATGATAATAATTATTATTTTGACACTTATTTTTGAAAAGCCCTTCACGAGAATCGATCATTAGTTTTGAGCACTTCGGATGCCATTAAAAGTTGTCATTTTGATTATTTTTTTTTTTTGTTTTAGACTTTTACTTTTGTTTTTTTTCTGAGGCCTCATACCCTCTGACCGATCCTAATGATAATAGCGGAGATTCGTTTCAATTTTATTGATTTTCTTTTCAAACTCTACAGTTTTTCCTCTATTATTTGCATAACAAGAAAAATAGAATTATAAATGAAAAGTTCATGAAAAATTTCAGTTTAGTTTCAATAGAAAAATATCATAATGTTAGAATTTAATTTGTATGAATCGACTACCGGTTTAAAATGGATATGGCGAATTTACAATACTTCCGGGAAATAAGTCAGCTATTTTTCACAGAACATTCAATAAAATTATTGCAGTGTTAAAAATAACTCAAAAATGTATTCTAACGAAATCCTAATCTTTTGCTGCACAATTTAGAGAATTATTTGACTAGAAATTTTGTAGAAATTAGATCCATAAATAGAAAATTCCTCAACTTTAAGCTGATCTAGAGTAAAAGATGAGCTACGATAAATTCAGTCAGTTTCGAAATTTTGATAAAGATCGAAATTTATTCTTTATTATTTTGATGAAGATTGATTTTTTTTATACCGGTTTCGAGCGTAAATATTCATTAGGATCTTAAATTTTTTTATGATAAATTTATGATCAAACATGATTTAGTGAAAATTAATAACTTTTGTTACATGATAAAAATATGTATTTGAATTCTCTATATGTATAATTAATGAACTAAAATTTATGATTTATCGACAATGTGTGCCATTTCTATTTTCATTCCATAAAACTAGACTATAATTTACTATTGAATTATAATTTAATTATAGGTACTTTAAAATTCCGAATAACTACAATTGAACTGATTACAGATTTTCAATTTCAAATTGAAAAAATCATTTATCGAAATTTCAAAAATTGTTCCTCCTCAATCATAGTTGGAATTTTGATTCAACAAATCGCCATGAAATAAGAATTAATCATTCATCAATTGTCAATTATTGGAAATCGATAAAAAGGCAAACTGTTCGATTTCGGGGGTGAATTTCCGTCGATATCAGCAATAAATTTACGATTAAACCAGAAAGCGACGAAGGTGACAGAGTCTTCAAATGATGGTAGTTTGGCAAACGTTAACGAGGCATCTTTCCAGTTTTTCCTCATCTTGAATAATTTTTTTTTTTTTTTTTGTAGTAGGTATAAATCTCTAAAATGTACTTGATGGTTGTTTTGTACAAGTAAAACAATGTTTTATCAGCTAGTTCGCATGATTGCGCATTAATGAATTTTTTCCCCTAATAATAATAATAATAATAATAATAACAATATGGAAATCTGTTAGGTTTTCTCGATATTTTGTGTATTTTAGCGTAAATTTTCCATATCGATTACATTCAGATTTTATATTGAAGATAGAAACTAACACCACAATAGTAATGGAAAATTCTATTTTATTATTTATAATACAATTTTGATACATTTGAGGGAAAAGTTTTGATAGACGACATAATGTTATTCGTTGTTGTTTTTTTTTCGATCATAAATCTGTCCATTTGCGACAACTCTGGTGGATTTATTATTAAATAAAGAAAGAGAAACTATCTTATATAATATCTTTCACTGTATAAATTTTAGAATTGTTCTTTTTTTTTTGTGAGAAAGTATGCAAATCTTTTATTTTCTACTCTGTTTTATTTAGAAGAAAGGTCATAGACTTTATATAAATCTAGATTTATAAATTTATAACAAACCTAGTACAACACCTGTGCCATTATTATTTCCTTTCAATCATTTCGAACAATTTTGACAAATATAACAAGTTGACAAATGTTATTTTTAATGAACAAGTTTAACCAAGTCAAATAATACAATAATTGTGCATGAACCATGATTTTATACAGACTGTAATTGACGACGTGTCTAATTCAAAGATCAACCACATGAATCAACAGAGCTACAAACATTGTTAGAGGAATTGACAGAAAAGACGAAAATAGAGATAGAGCTATAAACAAAAATATAGAGATAGAAACAGTAATGGAGTTATTAAGAGAAATACGACCAATACATAGAGGTAGTTTTGAAACAGAGAAACGGAAACGAATACGACAATTTGGACAGAAATTTGAATAATAGAGAAAGAGACAATATCATAATAGATTCGGATACAAAAAAACAGACAGAGATATAATATAAACCATAGATGGAAGAGAATAGAGATTTGTGAAAGGTGTAAAGGACATGAAATAGAAAAAGATACAGAGAAAAATGCTTGTTAATATAACACTAATCAAATAAAAACGAAATAAGGGTGAAAATCATAATAATGACAAAGATAGATTACATGAGACATAGACAAAGGCGTAAATAAAATATTATTATTGAGTTAAAAAAATAAAGAAACTGGGACAGATTGAGAGACAAATGAATAAGAGAAGAAGACATCGATAGTAAAAAAGATAAATCGATTCGTTGTTTTTCTAGTAATAATATGACATATTTATCGCACCCCTGATATTTTCCATCCTATAGTTATAATAGACATTCGCATCTTATCTTCTATCTCGCTTTTTAATCGCAATTCAATAAAATAAAAGAACATTGCTAATATTTTACGTGATTCTACAATATAATTAAATAATAATAATAAAAAATTCTAGATAATTAGTCTGTGGAAACTTTCTCAGAGACATTGTTACGAAACATGAAGACGAACGAAAAAAAAAAAGACATGTTGTAAGAAGGTAATTTCGAGTCCAACTATATGGCCCAAAGGGACACTTTTTGACACTCTTGATTGTGAACGTGTACCAAACAATTTCGAACAAACTATAATAGAATTTCGTATTATCATTATTTCTTTGCTTTGAAAAAAAGAAACAACAAAAATTGATTGAAAGATTCGATTTTATGTTTTGGTTATTTTAAAAATATTCCAAGTGGTCCAAAATCAAGTTTTGGATCGTTTTATTTCAGTAGAGGAAGTCAAGGCTATTTGTGGATTATTATTCAAACAATTGTCATAAATGCAATTTAAATAGAGATAAAAATATTACCTTGTACCATGATTTGGAAAGGTGGTCGAGTTCAAGAACATCCACTCTTAATAAGTTCCATTATTCCCAATTATTACCATTATTATTATTATTATTATTATTATTTTAAGAATATTAAAAACGTAATCGAGCAGAAATCAAGGTAATTGCGAAACTGCACAATTTGCATCTATCAACTAATAATAAAAAATTTAATTTACAATAAACAAAATTGAAATAATTTATAATAAAATAGCCACATGTTTATTCTCCCGCCGTTTTCAATAAACAAATTTTGTATCACATGCCACTAATAAACGTTCCGCTTTTGTTTATTTCGCAAATTAGCAATTAACAATTAACAAATAATTATTTCATCTTCAAGATAATTAATTATTCATTAATAATAAATTCTTATTCATTTGTTTTTTTGTTTGTTTGTTTGTTTATTTATAAAATTTATGATGGTAGTAGAGATTGTTGATCGATATGGTGGAGGACGTCGGGACGCTGCAGGAACCGCGTCGCAACTGTTGTGTGAATTCTAACTTAACGTAACCAAAACTGGGACTCTTTTTCTCTCTCTCTCTCTCTAGATCTCTAGCATTCTATTCGAGTGAAATTCAATTTCTTTTATCTCTGTCTGGCACGTATTCAATGCGCAATTGTCATCGTCGTCGTCGTCGTTGTTTGTATGCGAATGATGGAGTTTGCGTACAATTCTCGATTCACCAACAAACAAAACAAGGTCTTTGTTAGATATAGTTATAGTAGTATGGTATATACATCGGCATTTGTTTGGAATATTTGCATATAATGATGTGGTTTTTGTTTAGGAATATGCCACAATAAATTAGGATTTTATTAACCAATCGGAAATAAGGGCGGTTTTTGTGTCAATTATAAATCACGCTCATTTCAAATACAATATGTACGTTAAAACAAAATATACCCAATTTTGGCGGGAGAAATTTTTTTAGGTTAAAAAACCGACATCAGGACGAAGATACCTATTAGGTATAGAATTGCACTAGTTCTAATTTCTATTGATATTTATTAATCATTCAGTAATTACTCTATGTTTATTATTACTCCAATTCAAACAATTTAAAAAAAAAAAAAAACAAAAACTAATTTATGATGAAATAAAACTCGATTGCTTAGTTATTATTATCTTAAATAATAATTTCCCCAATTAATTCAACTAAAATAATAATTGTTGTTTTGTGATTTGAACCTTTATTAATTCGATGACTGTATACCTTTGATGTCTTCCTATCGGAGTAAAATTGCCAAAATTTTCTCATTAACTAGACGAAATACAACTATGTATAACGATAATTAAAATCGATTAATTTCCAAGTCATTTCATTTGTTTATTATTATTATGGAAAAGATGGAATATTGGACAGCTGAAATATTGAAGGAAATATGTGTATTTGAATATACCGGAAATGAAAATTTCATCCTTTATCCATCTTGAATTGTAATAGCCATTCGTTGAGAAAACAAAATACTGTCAAGGGATGGGGGAATATTTTGACTAGGTATTATGTAGTCGAATCGAAAATAATATTTTATGAATTACCTACTCGTAATCTTTGATTATAGCTTCATCAGATTAGTTAATTGTATCGTAAAGTTAATCGTATCTATTCCATTTGAACCGATTAAATGGGCGCACAATCCAATAATTTACAGCTTCTTAACGTTCAATTGTAGATGCAGCTTAATAATTTTAATCTATTAATTCCAAGGATTATCTCCATATTTTAATTCTTCTAATGGCGGTAGAAAATAATTCCCCACTTGATAAGAGATGGATTATTACTCCGATTATTAATATTATTATTATTATTAAGGTACATTCGCTGTAAGAAGTACATCTATCAATTATTTTCTTCACTTGCAATATTGAGTTGAGTTATATTCCCAAACTTGAACGATTGATAATAGGTATCTATGTCAAAATTTTAATAGCAACTTCACAATAGTCTCTAATGTAATCGTTTGAATTTAATTGGTTAGATTTTTTGTAGTATTTATAAATAATCGTTCGGGAATAACTTTAGATTTCTCATTCTAAATTCAAATTAGTTGGTTTAAAAATAAAAATTTTACATTTCAATCTGATCGTTTGGAAAATATATCAACTCTTTAATACGAGATTATTTTAAGTCGATTATAATTATTATATTCTAATAATACCCAACGTAATAAAAATGACATTTTTGATATATTATTTCATGAAATCCAGTTGATAAGACTATTTTATTCATTTATTTATGTATTTGTTTGTTTGTTTGTTTGTCAAATCTCAGTAGGCCTTATGATTAATTAGAATTCTTTATTGAGAACAAATATCATCTAGTGTAATCTGCAAATTTAAAAATAGCATGTTTGGTATTATTTAAATTTTAGTTGAAATGTAGGTAAATCTATTATTTTAAAGTTTGGAACTTTTAGTTAAGAGTACTAAAAAATAGAAAAGCAAAGGAAATAGTAATGTCATAAATAATGAAATGAGGAAATAAATTTTTAAAGTTTATAGTTTTAAATATCGGTCGGGTATATTTTTGTCATTAACTAGATGAAATATATGTGTATTTCGTGTTAAAGAACCATCAAGGTCCTAAGTACATTGCTATTGTCATTATTATTATTATTATTATTATTTTTGCTCTAGGACAAAAGAGTAAATAATTTTTTAATGTTTCATTGTCAATTTGAATGATTATAAATGTTTTATTATTCGAATCATTATTATAATTATTGTTATGGAAATTGAGGGAAATGGGAAAAAATTGAATGAAGTCGTATTGTAATGCTGAAAGCTTGTTGTATTATTATTATAAAGTGGCTTTTCCAAGACATTACTACCATCTGGTGTACATTACTGTAATCAATATTCAAATCGTATACAACGCATGCAACAAATTCTGTTGTAAATATTTGCAAATTTGCCCAAATTCTTCAAAATCGTGATTCATTTACCCCGATTATAGTGACAAATTATTCTATGACAGTTTTGCTTCTCGACTTTTCAAACAACAAAACTTGTAGTAAATTCAAATTAAAAGACAAATTTCTAATAATTTTGACCCATTTTGGGTTAGATTAGAAAATAGTGCATGGTTAATTAAAACTAAAGAAGTTTCACTTCAAACGTACGCTTATAAGGGTGAGGCACACATAATTTTTATTCAAATTTATCACTTTGCTGAAATTTTTCGATAATTCCGGTGATAAAAACAACATAAACTATAAGACCTTCCACATTTAATGTTCATCAATCATTTACAAAAATTTTTCAATTTTTTCCAAGCATTATTCGAAAAAAAACTATAAAAACTAGAACTCATAGTAGAATATGGAATGGAGAAATAAGAAGCTTTTAGATAATTTATTTAAACTCAATAGACGTAATGTCATCATTCTTTGCCATACAAAGTTCCACTATCGAGAATTGTTGAGTTTTTTTTTATTTCCGCAACGATTAATCATTCGATCAACCATAAAATAAAATTTTTAAAACTTTGAACCAATGAAACATCGTCATTACTAACTACAACAGCAACAATAAGTATTGATAGTTGAAAAAAAAAACACCATCGCCTCCATCATTTGTTACATTCGAAGCAGTATTGATAGTGAAGTTAATTTCTCAGTAGATGAAAAGTAATATAATGAAAAGAGTATTCGAAAACGATTCCTGCTGACTATTGAAACATACTGCGGCAGCAAAAGCTTTTAACGTGAAAACGTAGCAATAGAGTAGTAAAGCTTCAATACACCTTCTTCTTCTTCTTCTTCTTCTTCACCCCCTCGAAAACATTACATTCATCTTTTACTACGACACGATAAAAGTTAAGACAGCCATTCCTCTTTCTCACCCACAGATTAGTGTAAAAGTAAAATGATCAATAGTGGTGTAAGAGTAAGAGAAAGAAAAAAAAAACACTAAAAGGTACTGTTATGACAGTTTTTTTGAATTATGATCTCGAGAAAAAAATTGTAATTAGTTTTATTGCTGGATCGATCCTCCAACTAATACCGAACGTCGTTGGAGTTCAATTCAATAATAGGTGACTATATCAAATAATTTAAAGTTTATTAGAAGGGAAGGAAGAAATTTATAATTATTTTTAGTTTTCTCTAATTTTAAATGTTGATTTTCGAATCAATCAAGGTTATATCATTGGGAAATTAGGCCATATGGAAATTTGATGTTGGATTCGAGGATCAATATCTAGTTTGTTTTCAATTTTGTTGCTATTTTAAATTCTATTTATTTTTGTTTGTGAAAATTCCACATCCGCTTTAGTTGTATTTACATTGTTGTTTATTGTTGCAATCTGGCGAATTACAGTAAGAACACCCGTACTTTTGTTATTTATTAGAACTGTAGGACTATCGGTTTTCCAAATTTGAGGATATTGAAGTGTAGGGAAAATATTGAAAATCTATCAATTGAAAATAGATGAAGAGAGATAGAGAGTGTGTGTGTGTGTGTCTGTCTGTGTGTGTGTTGGTATTTATGGCTAACAAGCTATATCGTTGAACAATCTCTTGGGTAATAGCACTTCCTTAGTTCTCAACTACAATAAAGGCAACAGCCTCGAGCTTATTAGTTTCTAGCTTAAGGGTAGCAATACCATTGCTATTTTACGATATAACACAATATACAATCCATTAACACCACTATCCTGTATTGGAAATGGTTGAAATCGACCAATAACACAACCATAGAACAAATTTAAATTTGTCCAATGTCTCAAATAAAGTTCATCTACAATCTACAAGTTTGTTGTTTACAAACTTGAAATAGTTGTAGTTGTTGTTAGAAATTTGTTGTCTATCTCCCAATTTGATATTTAAAGTAAATTATATTTTGAATATACAATACATACAGTTGAAGCTTTATATTGTTGAATTTTGATTCATAGTACAAGACAAAATTAAACTACATACATACTTACAATAAAACTAATTTACTGTCATCTAATACTTGATTTTTTGTATTAAAATTCTTGTCACTATGATGACCGAAAGTTACGTCAAATTTTGATCAAAAAACGCAACAAAATCTAAACCGTTTTCAATTAATTAAAAGTGCACGAAAAACTCAATTAAAATACACCTGAAGTTTTATACATACCTACATACATACATACATACAAACATTTAGTGAATTGTAAAATTTCATAATGTAGAAATAATTTGAATATGAGGCTATATGATATTATAAACAGAGAAATTTACGATATAAAGCTTCGACTGTAGTTTATTTTTGTTGTTGTTATTAAACTTTACTTCAACTGTAAAAGAATAACATCTAAAATTGTTGGGAGTTTTGTTTCATAAAGTTCAAGAACAATCAGAAAAACTTCTAATGAACAATTACAATTTCCAACTTATTTTCCATAAAATGAATAAATGAATGAAAATTTATTGTAAAGAACATCAAATTCTATCCATAAATCTAATTGGTAGAAGAGAACTTGTTCAATTTTATGACATGTTCTTAATGTTTAGTTTGGCTAAAATCCAACTACAACAAAGAAAATTTCAACTCTTAATTTGTTCCTTTCGATCTTCCGAAATCAGAGTCTAATTAGTTTGTTACTTCCTTGAATTGAAACCGAACTTTATTTATTTTGTTACAATTGTTAAATACCTCCAATATTTTACGTGTGGATTCTGGAATGAAATTGAACACAGTGATAAATAAAAAAAAGAAATAATAATCTACGTTTGTAAAACGCACGACAAAAATCAAAGTAAAATGTGAACGAATCTTTAGATATTAATTAAATACTTATTGTTCGATTAGACAAAATAAACAAATGTTGATCTTATCGTCTTGTATAGAATTCTCTTATCGGTACACGAAAATAAACAAAGGGAATCTGATAGTAATCAATCCGAGTATCAATTCAAATCCGTAGAAAAAAAAAACAATTTATCAAATAAAACCACAATAGATAGTGGAAGACGGATATTTATTAGGAGTATTTACTTGTCTTATTAAAAATTATTAGGTAGGATGAAATAAACGAGAACACAAAGACATAAAAGTAGTTGTAAATCAATTTAAGGATCAATCCACGCTTGAAATATAGAATATAATCTATTATACATAGTATATTAATTAATAATAAAATAATAAGGAAACGCAGCTCTAATGGTGTGAACGAGGCCTAACTTGCTTTCAAACAATAAAATCTATGAGTTCAATAAGAAAACAATATCGACGATTAATGAGCCTTTCAATAGATAGATAACTGGACATTCTACCATAACTGGGATTTATACTCCAAACAAAATAAACCCAACAACAATAGCCCAATGGAACAATTGAGACATAAACACTCTGAACAGATGATATTTATAGAATTTCTGATTGTGATTTTGATAGATTACAATTTTGGATCGAGAGAGAGAGATAGAGAGAGAGGGAAAAAGTCGGGCGCCAAGTTAGGATACAAGCCTCCTTCCACTATTAATCTCGTAAAAGTGACAAATCCTGTCAAGCATTTTCTATACGAAATGGAAAAATAATGATTTAGAAAAATAGCCAAAAGTTCAGAAAAAAGACAATTCCAAATAAACGAGACTTGAAGAAAGAAATGCCACTAACGACTAATTAGACTTTAAAACACTTTAATCGATTGTAGCATTTGCAAAAAAGCTCAACATTCTTTTGAGAAAGAGCAAAACATTTTAGAAAAATTTTAAAAATTTATTTTCATAGAAAATATTCATCAACTAACAACTCAACACCAAATTAGTTGTAGTTATTCTATACTTTACATAAAACTTAATTAAATTGACAATAGAAAAGTTGAATAAGTAGATATTTAAATCGATTTGATCCGTTCTGAGGAGCTCTTCCGAGGTCTTTGTTCTTTACCGGAAGTGACTTCAATTTTACCATTAGTATTGTCAGAGTCTTGATTTTCTTCGCTCAATTCTTTCAAAACCGAGTCCAAAGTCGATACCAATTCGTCGACATTGTCTTTGGTAAAAACCATTGGCGGTTTGATTTTGATCACATTACAATCGGGACCATCTTTGCTAATTAGGATTGATTTTTCTCGCATCCTGTCAAATATTTTAGATTTAAATCAAAAAAAAAATTCGTCGTTTCAGATTAATTGCTAAGTTTACCTTCCAACAACGAAAGTGGCTCCTTCAGTATCTGGAATCCTTAAATTTCGGTCTTTTACCATTTCTAAACCAAGAAAAAGACCCACTCCGCGAACATCTCCAATTCTTTTATATTTTTTGACTAAATTATGAAATTCATCTAGAATATATTTTCCAAGATTGACAGCATGTTCGCGTAAATTCTCTTTGATGATTGTATCGAAAACAGCATTAGCTATTGCACATGATACAGGATTGCCACCATACTAAATTTAAAATTATTAAGAATCAATATCAGGATTTATTACTATTGTTTTGGGTAATTACCGTGTTGAAATATTCTACTCCAGTTTTTCGGAAACTTTCTGCAATTTGCGGTGTAGTAACAACAGCCGCTATAGGATGTCCATTACCCATGGGTTTACCCATTGTAACAATATCGGGTATGACATCATGCAATTGAAAGCCCC
>JAZBGZ010001489.1:0-16201 GCA_037414795.1 Stenodera caucasica | reverse complement strand
AAATTATGATTGGAGAATCTACAGTAAAAAATTGAATTAAAATAAGGGTTGGAATTGAAGTGATGTATATTTGAGATGTTGTGGGTTGTGAGACATTATTGTTGAAATTATTGATTAATAACTATGATAAATAATTAATTGAAGCGAGTAAATATCAACAATAACGCCGCCACTGGTGATTCAATGATCTATGGTACGACTATGAAATTTATAATGAAGCGACATTTGATGATAATTGTTTCAATCCGAATGTCCCTTCAATGAATATGTTGCGAGTTTGAGGTATGGAAATTATGATTGGAGGGTTTACAGTAGAAATTTGAATTAAATTAAGGGTTGGAATTGAAGTTATGAATATATGAGATGTTGTGTGTTGTGAGACATTATTGTTGAAATGATTGGTAAATAACAATTATAAATGATCAATTGAAACGAACCAAATTCATCGATTACGCCGCCACTGGTAATCCAATAATCAATGGGACGACTATGGAATTTATAATGGAACGATGTTTGATGGAAATGAATTCAACAATAATGTACCCTCAATTAATTTGTTGCGAGTTTGAGGTATAGGAATTATAATTGAAGAGTTTTCAGTGAAAAATTGAATTAAAAAAAAAGAGTTGGAAACGGAGTAATGAATATTTGAGATGTTGTGTGTTGTTAGACATAATTGTTGAAATAATTGATGAATAATAGTGAGAAATAATCAATTGAAACGAATTAAATTCAACGATAACGCCGACACTGGTAATTCAATAATCAATGGGACGACTATGGAATTGATATAGGAACGATGTTTGATGGAAATAAATCGTATTATAATGATCCCTCAATTAATTTCTTGCGTGTTTGAGTTATAGGAATTATAATTGAAGAGTTTGAAGTAAAAAATTGAATAAAAATAAGAATTGGAATTGAAGTTCTATATATTCGAGATGTTGTGGTTTGTGAGACATTATTGTTGAATTCATTGATGAATAACAGTGAGAAACAATTGATTGAAACGAATCAAATTTAACAATTCCGCCGCCACTGGTAACACAATAATTAATGGGACGACCATGGAATTTATAGTGGAGCAATATTTGATGAAAATGAGATCAATAATCAGGTCCTCTTAATTAATTGGTTGCGAGTTTGTGGTATAGGAATTATGATTGAAGTGTTTTCGGTAGAAAATTGAATTAAAATAAGGGTCGAAATTGAAGTAATGGATATTTGAGATGTTGTGGGGTGTTAGACAATATTGTTGAAATTATCGATTAATAACAATGGTGAATAATCAATTGTAACGAATCAAATTCAACGATAACGCCGCCACTGGTATTTCAATTATCAATGGGACGACTATGGAATTTATAATGGAACGATATTTGATGATCATCAATTCAAAAGAATGTCCTCTCAATAAATTTGTTGCGAGTTTGAGGTATAGGAATTACAATTGAAGAGTTTTCGGTACAAAAATTGAATTAAAATAAGGGTTGGAATTGAAGTAATGTATGTTTGAGATGTTGTGGGTTGTGAGACATTATTGTTGAAATTATTGATTAATAACTATGATAAATAATTAATTGAAGCGAATACATATCAACAATAACGCCGCCACTGGTGATTCAATAATCTATGGTACGACTATGAAATTTATAATGAAGCGATATTTGATGATAATTGTTTCAATACGAACGTCCCTTCAATGAATATGTTGCGAGTTTGAGGTATGGAAATTATGATTGAAGGGTTCACAGTAAAAATTTGAATTAAAATAAGGGTTGGAATTGAAGTAATGAATATATGAGATGTTGTGTGTTGTGAGACATTATTGTTGAAATGATTGATAAATAACAATTATAAATGATTAATTGAAACGAATCAAATTCATCGATTACGCCGCCACTGGTAATTCAATAATCAATGGGACGACTATTTAATTTATAATGGAACGATGTTTGATGGAAATGAATTCAATAATAATGTACCCTCAATTAATTTCTTGCGAGTTTGAGACATAGGAATTATAATTGAAGTGTTTTCAGTTAAGAATTGAATTGAAATAAGAGTTGGAATCGAAGTAATGAATATTTGAGATGCTGTGTGTTGTTAGACATAATTGTTGAAATAATTGATGAATAATAGTGAGAAATAATCAATTGAAACGAATCAAATTCAACGATAATGCCGACACTGGTAATACAATAATCAATGGGACGACTATGGAATTTATAATGGAACGATGTTTGATGGAAATAAATTCAATAATAATGTATTCCAATTAATTTGTTGCGAGTTTGAGGTATAGGAATTATAATTGAAGAGTTTTCAGTAAAAAATTGAATTAAAATAAGAGTTGGAAACGAAGTAATGAATATTTGAGATGTTGTGTGTTGTTAGACATAATTGTTGAAATAATTGATGAATAATAGTGAGAAATAATCAATTGAAACGAATTAAATTCAACGATAACGCCGACACTGGTAATTCAATAATCAATGGGACGACTATGGAAATTATATAGGAACGATGTTTGATGGAAATAAATCCTATTATAATGATCCCTCAATTAATTTCTTGCGTGTTTGAGTTATAGGAATTATAATTGAAGAGTTTGAAGTAAAAAATTGAATAAAAATAAGAATTGGAATTAAAGTTCTATATATTCGAGACGTTGTGGTTTGTGAGACATTATTGTTGAAATCATTGATGAATAACAGTTAGAAACAATCGATTGAAACGAATCAAATTCAACAATACCGCCGCCACTGGTAACACAATAATTAATGGGACGACCATGGAATTTATAATGGAGCAATATTTGATGAAAATGAGATCAATAATCAGGTCCTGTTTCTTGATTGGTTGCGAGTTTGTGGTATAGGAATTATGATTGAAGTGTTTTCGGTAGAAAATTGAATTAAAATAAGGGTCGAAATTGAAGTAATGGATATTTGAGATGTTGTGGGTTGTTAGACAATATTGTTGAAATTATCGATAAATAACAATGGTGAATAATCAATTGTAACGAATCAAATTCAACGATAACGCCGCCACTGGTAATTCAATTATCAATGGGACGACCATGGAATTTATAATGGAACGATATTTGATGATCATCAATTCAAAAGAATGTCCTCTCAATAAATTTGTTGCGAGTTTGAGGTATGGAAATTATGATCGGAGAGTTTCCGGTACAAAATTGAATCAAAATAAGGGTTGAATTAAAGAATTGAATATTTGAGGTGTTGTGGGTTGTTAGACAATATTGTTGAAATTATCGATAAATAACAATGATAAATAATCAACTGAAACGAATCAAATTCAACGATAACGCCGCCACTGGTAATTCAATTATCAATGGGACGACTATGGAATTTATAATGAAGCGATATTTAATGATAAATAATTCAATAACAATGTCCCCTCAATGAATATGTTGCGAGTTTGAAGTATGGAAATTATGATTGGAAGGTCTTCGGTACAAAAATTGAATTAAAATAAGGGTTGGAATTGAAGTAATGGATATTTGAGATGTTGTGTGTTGTGAGACAATATTGTTGAAATCATTGATGAATAACAGTGAGAAATTGTCATTTGAAACGAATCAAATTCAACAATAACGCCGCCACTGGTAATTCAATAATCAATGGGACGACCATGGAATTTATAATTTAGCGATATTTGATAAAAATGAGATCGATATTTATGTCCCATTAATTAATTGCGAGTTTGAGGTATAGAAATTATGATTGAAGTGTTTTCGGTAGAAAATTGAATTAAAATAAGGGTCGGAATTGGAGTAATGAATATTTGAGATGTTGTGGGTTGTTAGACAATATTGTTGAAATTATCGATAAATAACAATGATAAATAATCAATTGAAACGAATCAAATTCAACGATAATGCCGCCACTGGTAATTCAATAATCAATGGGATGACTATGGAATTCATAATGGAACTACGTTTGATGGAAATAAATTCCATTTTAATGTTCTCTCAATTAATTTCTTGCGTGTTTGAGGTATAGGAATTATAATTGAAGTATTTGCAGTAGAAAATTGAATAAAAATTTGTTTTGCAATAAAAGTCCTATAAATTCGTGATGTTGTGGGTTGTGATACATTATTGTTGAAATCATTGATGAATAACAGTGAGAAACAATCAATTGAAACGGATAAAATTGAACAATTACGCCGCCACTGGTAATTCAATAATTATTGGGACGACTATTGAATTTATTACGGAGCGATATTTGATAAAAATGAGATCGATATCTATGTCCCATTAATTAATTGGTTGCGAGTTTGAGGTATAGGATTTATGATTCAAGTGTTTTCGGTAGAAATTTGAATTGAAATAAGGGTCGGAATTTGAGTGATGAATATTTGAGATGTTGTGGATTCTTAGACAATATTGTTGAAATTATCGATAAGTAACAATGATAAATAATCAACTGAAACGAATCAAATTCAACGATAACGCCGCCACTGGTAATTCAATTATCAATGGGATGACTATGGAATTCATAATGGAACTACGTTTGATGAAAATAAATTCCATTATAATGTTCCCTCAATTAATTTCTTGCGTGCTTGAGCTATAGGAATTATAATTGGAGAGTTTGAAGTAAAAAATTGATTAAAAATAAGAGTTGGAATTAAAGTTCTATATATTCGAGATGTTGTGGGTTGTGAGACATAATTGTTGAAATCATTGCTGAATAACAGTGAGAAACAATCGATTGAAACGAATCAAATTCAACAATAACGCCGCCACCGGAGATTCAATTATCAATGGAACGACTATGGAATTTATAATGGAACGATATTCAATGATAATTAATTCAATAACAATGTCCCCTCAATGAATATGTTGCGAGTTTGAGGTATGGAAATTATAAATGGAGAGTTTTCGGTACAAAAATTGAATTAAAATAAGTGTTGGAATTGAAGTAATGAATCTTTGAGATGTTGTGTGTTGTGAGACAATATTATTAAAATAATTGATATATAACAATGATAAATAATCAATTGCAACGAATAAATATCAACAATGACGCCGCGACTGGTGATGCAATGATCCATAGGACGACTATGGAATTTATAAAGTAACGATGTTTGATGGAAATAAGCTCAATAATTATGTCCCCTCAATTAATTTGTTGCGAGTTTGGGTATGGAAATTATGATTGGAGAGTTTTTAGTGAAAAATTGAATTGAAATAATGGTTGGAGTTCAAGTAATGAATATTGGAGTTGTTGTGGGTTGTGAGACATTATCGTTAAATTCATTGATGAATAACAGTCAGAGATAATCAATTGAAACGAATCAAATTCAACGATAGCGTCGCCACCGGTAATTCAAGAATCAATGGGACGACTATGGAAGTTATAATGGAACGATGTTTGATGGGAATTAATTCAATAATAATGTCCCCACAAATAATTTGTTGCGAGTTTGAAGTACAGGTATTATCATTAAAGAGATTTCTGTAAAAAATTAAATAAAAATTAGGCTTGGAATTGAAGTTATATATCTTTGAAATGTTGTGGGTTGTGAGACATTATTGTTGAAATCATTGATAAATTACATAGAGAAATAATCAATTGTAACGAATCAAATTCAACGATAACGCCGCCATTGGTAATTCAATAATCAATAAGACGCCTATGGAATTTATAATGGAACGATGTTTGATGGAAATGAATCCAATAATAATGTCCCCTCAATTACTTTTCTGCGAGTTTGAGGTACAGGAATCATAATTGCAGAGTTTCGGTAGAAAACTGAATTGAAATAATGATTGGAGTTCAACTAATGAATATTAGAGATGTTGTAGGTTGTGAGACATTATCGTTGAAATCATTGATGAATAACAGTGAGAAATAATCAATTGAAACGAATCAAATTCAACGATAACGTCGCCACTGGTGATTCAAAAATCAATGGGACAACTATGGAATTTATGATGGATCGATATTTAATGATAATTAATTCAATGAGAATGTCCCCTCAATAATTATGTTGCGAGTTTGAGGTATGGCAATTATGATTGGAAAGCTTTCAGTGGAAAATTGAATTAAAATAAGGGTTGGAATTAAAGTAATGAATATTTGAGATGTTGTGGGTTGTGAGACATTATTGTTGAAATAATTGATAAATAACAATGATAAATAATCAATTGAAACGTATCAAATTCAACGATAGCGCCGCCACCGGTAATTCCATAATCGATGTGACGACTATGGAATTTATAATGGAACGATGTTTGATGAAAATAAACTCCATTATAAAGTTCCCTCAATTAATTTCTTGCATGTTTTAGGTATAGGAATTATAATTGAAGAGTTTGAAGTGAAAAATTGAATTAAAATAAGGGTTGAAATTGAAGTAATGAATATTTCAGATGTTGTGTATTGTGAGACAATATTGTTGAAATCATTAATAAATAACAGTCAGAAATAATCAATTTAAACGAATAAAATTCAACAATTACGCCGCCCCTGGTAATTCAATAATCAATGGGAAGACTGTAAAATTTATAATTGAACGATATTTGATGAAAATGAGGTCAATAATTATGTTCTCTTAATTGATGTGTTGGGAGTTTGGGGTATATTAATCATGATGGAAGAGTTTTCGGTAGAAAATTGAATTAAAATGAGGGTTGGAATTGAAGTAATGAATATTTGAGATTTTGTGGATTGCGAGACAATATTGTTGAAATCATTGATGAATAACAGTGAGAAATAATCATTTGAAACAAATCAAATTCAACAATTACGCCGCCCCTGGTTATTCAATAATCAATGGAACGACTGTGGAATTTATAATTGGACGATATTTGATGAAAATGAGGTCAATAATTATGTTCCCTTGATTAATGTGTTGGGAGTTTGGGGTATATTGATTATGATGTAAGAGTTTTCGGTAGAAAATTCGATTGAAATGAGGGTTGGAATTGAAGTAATGAATATTTGAGATGTTGTGGGTTGTGAGACAATATTGTTGAAATCATTGATGAATAACAGTGAAAAATAATCAATTGAAACGAATCAAATTCAACAATATAGCCGCCACTGGAAATTCAATAACCAATGGGACAACAATGGAATTTATAATGGAGCGATATTTGATGAAAATGAGATCAATAATTATGTCCCTTTAATTAATTTGTTGCGAGTTTGAGGTACAGGGATTATGATTGGAGAATTTTCAGTGAAAAATTAAATTAAAATAAGGGTAGGAATTGGAGTAATGAATATTTGAGATGTTGTGGGTTGTGAGACATTATTGTTGAAATTATTGAAAGATAACAATGATGAATAATCAATTAAAACGATAAAATATCAACAATAACTCCGCCACAGGTGATTCAATAATCTATGGGATGACTATGGAATTCATAAAGGAACGATGTTTGATGATAATTAATTCAATAAGAATGCCCTCTCAATTATGTTGCGAGTTTGAGGTATCGTAATTATGATTGTAGTGTTTTCAGTAGAAAATTGAACTAAAATAAGAGTTGGAATTGAAGTAAGGAATATTTGAAATGTTGTGGGTTGTGAGACAATATTGTTGAAATCATTGATGAATAACAGTAAGAAATAATCAATTGAAACGAACCAAATTCAACAATAACGCCGCCACTGATTATTCAATAATCTATGGGACGACTATGAAATTCATAATGGAACGATATTTGATGATGATTAATTCAAAAATAAAGTCGCCTCAATAAATGTGTTGCGAGCTTGAGGTATGAAAATAATGATTGGAGAGTTTTCAGTAAAAAATTGAATTGAAATAAAGGTTGGAATTGGGGTAATGAATATTTGAGATGTTGTGGGTTGTGAGACATTATTGTTGATATTATTGATAAATAACAATGATAAATAATCAATTGTAACGAATCAAATTCAACGATAACGCCGCCACTGGTAATTCAATAATCAATGGGGCGAATATGGAATTTATAATGGAACGATGTTTGATGAGAATGAATTCAATAATAATGTCCCGTCAATTACTTTGTTGCGAGTTTGATGTATAGGAATCATAATTGAAGAGCTTTCAGTAAAAAATTGAATACAAATAAGAGTTGGAATTAAAGTTCTATATATTCGTGATGTTGTGGGATGTGAAACATTATTGTTGAAATCATTGATGAATAACAGTGAGAAATAATCAATTGAAACGAATGAATTTTAACAATAACGCCGCCACTGATGATTCAATAATCTATGAGAAGACTATGGAATGCATAATGGAACGATATTTGATGATAAGTAATTCAATAAGAATGTCCCCTCAATGAATGTGTTGCGAGCTTGAGGTATGAAATTAATGATTGAAGAGTTTTCAGTAGAGAATCGAATTAAAATAAGGGTTGGTGTTGAAGTAATGAATATTTGAGATGTGGGTTGTGAGACATTATTGTTGATATTATTGATGAATAACAATGATAAATAATCAATTGAAACGAATCAAATTCAACGATAAAGCCGCCACTGGTGATTTGATAATCAATGGGACGACTATGGAATTTATAATGAAACGATAATTGATGGAAATGAATTCAATAATAAAGACCCACCAATTAAATTGTTGCGAGTTTGTGTTATAGGAATCCTCATTGAAGAGTTTACAGAGAAAAATTTAATAATAATAAGGGTTGGAATTAAATTCATCTATATTCGAGATGTTGTGGGTTTGAGACATTATCATTGAAATTATTGATAAATAACAATGATGAATAATCAATTGAAACGAATGAAATCCCTCGATAACCCCGCCACTGGTAATTCAATAATCAATGGGACAACCATGGAATTTATAATGGGACCAATTTTGATGGGAATGAATTAAATAATAATGTCCCCTCAATCAATTTGTTGCGGGTTTGATGTATAGGAATCATAATTGAACAGCTTTCAGTAAAAAATTGAATACGAATAAGGGTTGGAATTAAAGTTATCTATATTCGTGATGTTGTGGGATGTGAGACATTATTGTTGATATCATTGATGAATAACAGTGAAAAATAATCAATTGAAACAAATAAATATCAACAATAACGCCGCCACTGATGATTCAATAATCTATGGGACGACTATGGAATTCATAATGAAACGACATTTGATGAAAATTAATTCAATAAGAATATCCCCTCAATCAATATGTTGCGAGTATTAGGTATGGAAATGATGATTGAAGAGTTTTCTGTAGAAAACTTAATTGAAATAAGGGTTGGAATTGAAGTCATGAATATTTCAGAAGTTGTGGGTTGTGAGACATTGTTGTTGAAATTATTGATAGATAACAATGATAAATAATCAATTGAAACAAATCATATTCAACGATAACGCCGTCAATGGTCATTCAATAATCAATGAGATGACTATGGAATTTATAATGGAACAATGTTTGATGTAAATGAGTTCGATAATAATGTCCCCCAATTAATTTGTTGCGAGTTTGATGTATAGGAATCATAATTGGAGAGCTTTCAGTAAAAAATTGAATACAAATAAGGATTGGAATTGAAGTTCTATATTTTCGTGATGTTGTGGGATGTGAGACATTATTGTTGAAATCATTGATGAATAACAGTGAGAAATAATCAATTGAAACGAATGAATATCAACAATAACGCCGCCACTGATGATTCAATAATCTATGGGACGACTATGGAATTCATAATGGAACGATATTTGATGATAATTTATTCAATAAGTATGTCCTCTCAATGGATATGTTGCGAGTTTGAGGTATGGAAATTATGATAGGAGGCTTCTCAGTGTAAAATTGAATGAAAATAAGGGTTGGAATTGAAGAAATGAACATTCAAGAAGTTGTGGGTTGTGAGACATTATTGTTGAAATCATTGATAAATAACAATGATGAATAATCAATTTTAACGAATAAAATCCAACGATAACGCCGCCACTGGTAATTCAATAATCAATGGGACGACTATGGAATCCATAATTAAACAATGTTCGATAAAAATGAGTTCGATAATAATGTCCCTCTATTAATTTGTTGCGAATTTGAGGTATAGAATTATAATAGAAGAGTTTTCAGTGAAAAATTTAATGAAAATAAGGGTTGGAATTAAAGTTATCTATATTTGAGATGTTGTGGGTTGTGAGACATTGTTGTCGAAATCATTGATGAATAAGAGTGAGGAATAACAATTGAAACGAAATAATATCAACAATAGAGCCGCCACTGGTGATTCAATAATCTATATAGGACGACTATGTAATTCATAAGGGAACGATGTTTGATGATAATTAATTCAAGAAGAATGTCCTCTCAATAATTATGTTACGAGTTTGAGGTATGGTAATTATGATAGGAGGCTTTTCAGTGTAAAATTGAATGAAAATAAGGGTTGGAATTGAAGAAATGAACATTCAAGAAGTTGTGGGTTGTGAGACATTATTGTTGAAATCATTGATAAATAACAATGATGAATAATCAATTGTAACGAATAAAATCCAACGATAACGCCGCCACTGGTAATTCAATAATCAATGGGACGACTATGGAATTTATGATGGAACGATATTTGATTATAATTAATTTAATCGAAATGTCTCTTCAATGAATATGTTGCAAGTTTGAGGTATAGGAATTATGATAGGAGAGTTTTCACTAAAAAATTGAATAGAAATAAGGGTTGGAATTAAATATCTATATATACGAGATGTTGTGGGTTGTGAGACATTATCGTTGAAATCATTGATGAATAACAGTGAGAAATAATCAATTGAAACGAATAAATATCAACAATAACGCCGCCACTGGTGATTCAATAATCTATGGGACGACTATGGAATTCATAATGGAACGATGTTTGATGATAATTAATTCAATAAGAATGTCCCCTCAATGAATGTGTTGCGAGTTTGGGTATGAAAATAATGATTGGAGAGTTTTCAGTAGAGAATTGAATTAAAATAAGGGTTGGAATAGAAGTAATGAATATTTGAGATGTTGTGAGTTGTGAGACATTATTGTTGATATTATTGATAAATAACAATGATAAATAATCAATTGAAACGAATCAAATTCAACGATAACGTCGTCACTGGTAATTCAATAATCGATGGGACAACTATGGAATTTATCATGGAACGATGATTGATGGGAATGGATTTAATGATAATGTCCCCTCAATTACTTTTTTGCGAGTATGATGTATAGGAATCATAATTGAAGAGTTTTCAGTAAAAAATTTAATAAAAATAAGGGTCGGAATTGAAGATATATATTTTTGAGATGTTGTGGGTTGTGAAACATTATTGTTGAAACTATTGATGAATAACAGTGAAAAATAATCAATTGAAACGAATAAATATCAACAATAACGCCGCCACTGATGATTCAATAATCCATGGGACGACTATGGATTTCATGATGGAACGATATTTGATGATAATCAATTGAATAAGAATGTCCCCTCAATAAATGTGTTGCGATTTTGGGCATGAAAATAATGATTGAAGAGTTTTCAGTAAAGAATTGAATTAAAATGAGGGTTGGAATTGGAGTGATGAAGATTTGATATGTTGTGGGTTGTGAGACATTATTGTTGTAACCATTGATATATAACAGTGAGAAATAATCAATTGAAACGAATAAATATCAACAATAACGCCGCCACTGGTGACTCAATAATCCATGGGACGACTATGGAATTCATAATGGAACAATATTTGATGATGGTCACTTCAATGAGAATGTCCCCTCGATGTATATGTTGCGAGCTTGAGGAATGGAAATTATGATTGTAGAGTTTTCGGTGAAAAATTGAATTAAAATAAGGGTTGTAATAGAAGAAACGAATATATGAGATGTTGTGGGTTGTGAGACATTATTGTTGAAGTAATTGATAAATAACAATTATAAATAATCAATTGAAACGAATCAAATTCAACGATAACGCTGCCACTGGTAATTTGATAATCAATGAGACGACTATGAAAATTATAATGGGACGATATTTGATGAAAATGAGATCAATAATTATGTCCCCTTAATTAATTTGTTGCGAGTTTGAGGTATAGGAATAATAATTGAAGGATTTTAAGTAAAAAATTGAATAAAAATAAGGGTCAAAGTTCTATAAATTCGAGATGCTGTGGGTTGTGAGACATTATTGTTGTAATCATTGATTAACATCAGTGAGAAATAATCAATCGAAACAAATAAAAATCAACAATAACGCCGCCACTGGTGATTCAATAATCTATAGGACGACTGTGGAATTCATAATGAAACGATGTTTGATGATAATCACTTCAATAAGACTGTCCCCTCAATGTATATGTTGCGAGTTTGAGGAATGGAATTTATGATTGTAGAGTTTTCGGTGAAAAATTGAATTAGAATAAGGGTTGGAATAGAAGTAATGAATATATGAGATGTTGTGGGTTGTGAGACATTATTGTTGGAGTAATTGATAAATAACAATTATAAATAATCAATTGAAACGAATCAAATTCAACGATAACGCTATCACTGGTAATTGAATTATCAATGAGACGACCATGGAATTTATAATGGGACGATATTTGATGAAAATGAGATCGGTAATTATGTCCCCTTAATTAATTTGTTGCAAGTTTGAGGTACAGGAATCATAATTGGAGGGCTTTGAGTTAAAAATTGAATGAAAATAAGGATTGGAATCAAAGTTCTATATATTCGAGATTCTGTGGGTTGTGAGACATTATTGTTGAAATCATTGATGGATAACAGTGAGAAATAATCAATTGAAACGAATAAATATCAACAATAACGCCGCCACTGATGATTCAATAATCTATGGGACGACAATGGAATTCATAATGGAAAGATATTTGATGATAATTAATTCAATAAATATGTCCCATCAATGAATGTGTTGCGAGCTTGAGGTATGAGATTAATGATTGGAAAGTTTTCAGTAGAGAATTGAATTAAAATAAGGGTTGGAATTGAGGTAATGAATATTTGAGATGTTGTGGGTTGTGAGACATAATTGTTGATATTATTGATAAATAATAAATTGAAACTTATCAAATTCAACGATAACGTCGCCACTGGCAATTCAATAATCAATGGGACTACTATGGAATTCATAATGGAACTATGTTTGATGGGAATGAATTAAATAATAATGTCCCCTCAATTAATTTGATGCGAGTTTGAAGTACAGAAATTATAATTGAAGAGTTTTCAGTGAAAAATTGAATACAAATAAGGGTTGGAATTAGAGTTCTATATATTCGTGATGTTGTGGGTTGTGAGACATTATTGTTGAAACTATTGATGAATAACAGTGAAAAATGATCAATTGAAACGAATAAATATCAACAATAACGCCGCCACTGGTGATTCAATAATCTATGGGATGACTATGGAATTCATGATGGAACGATATTTGATGACAATCAATTGAATAAGAATGTCCCCTCAATAAATGTGTTGTGAGTTTGTGGTATGAAAATTATGATGGGAGAGTTTTCAGTAAAAAATTGAATTAAAATAACGGTTTGAATTGAAGTAAAGAATATTTGAGAAGTTGTGGGTTGTGAGACATTATTGTTGTAATCATTGATGAATATCAGTGAAAAATAATCAATAGAAACGAATAAATATCAAAAATAACGCCTCCACAGGTGATTCAATAATCAATGGGACGACTATGTAATTCATAATGAAACGATATTTGATGATTATTAATTCAAAAAGAATGTCCCCTCCATAAATATGAAGCAAGTTTGAGGAATGGAAATTATGATTGTAGAGTTTTCGGTGAAAAATTGAATTAAAATAAGGGTAGGAATTGAAGTAATGAATATTTGAGATTTTGTGGGTTGTGAGACATTATTGTTGA
This sequence comes from Stenodera caucasica, assembly GCA_037414795.1. Taxonomy (NCBI): domain Eukaryota; kingdom Metazoa; phylum Arthropoda; class Insecta; order Coleoptera; family Meloidae; genus Stenodera; species Stenodera caucasica. Next base: position 2,307 of record JAZBGZ010001489.1, on the reverse strand, counting down.
TATTATTGATAAATAACAATGATAAATAATCAATTGAAACGATTCAAATTCAACGATGACGTCGCCACAGGTAATTCAATAATCAATGAGACGACTATGGAATTTCTAGTAGAACGATGTTTGATGGAAATGAATTCAATAATAATGTCCTCTCAATTACTTTGTTGCGAGTTTGATGTATAGGGATCATAATTGAAGAGTTTACAGCAAAAAATTTAGTAAAAATAAGGGTTGGAATTGAAGTTACGTATATTTGAGATGTTGTGGGTTGTGAGACATTATTGTTGAAATCATTGATTGATAACAGTGAGAAATAATCAATTGAAACGAATAAATATCAACAATAACTTCGCCAATGATGATTCAATAATCTATGGGACGACTATGGAATTCATAATGGAACGATATTTGGTAATAATTAATCCAATAAGAATGTCCCCTCAATGAATGTGTTGCGAGCTTGAGGTATGAAATTAATGATTGGAGAGTTTTCAGTAAAGAATTGAATTGGAATAAGGGTTGGAATTTAAGTAATGAATATTTTAGATGTTGTGGGTTGTGAGACATTATTGTTGTAATCACTGATAAATATCAGTGAGAAATAATCAATTGAAACGAATCAAATTCAACGATAACGCCACCAATGGTAATTCAATAATCAATCGGACAACTATGAAATTTATAATGGAACTATGTTTGATGGAAATGAATTCAATAATAATGTCCCCTCAATTAATTTGATGCGAGTTTGAAGTACAGGAATTATAATTGAAGAGTTTTCAGTAAGAAATTGAATGAAAATAGGGTTTGGAATTAATGTTCTATATATTCGTGATCTTGTGGGTTGTGAGACATTATTGATGTAATCATTGATGAATATCAGTCAGCCGCCACTGGTAGTTCAATGATCAATGGGACGACTATGGAATTTATAGTGGAACCATGTTTGATGGGAATGAATAAAATAATAATGTCCCCTCGATTACTTTGTTGCGAGTTTGATGTATGGGGATCATAATTGAAGAGTTTTCAGTAAAAAATTTAATAAAAATAAGTGTTGGAATTGAAGTTCTATATATTCTTGATGTTGTGGGTTGTGAGACTTTATTGTTGAAATGATTGATGGATAACAGTGAGAAATAATCAATTGAAACGAATAAATAAAAACAATAACGCCGCCACTGATGATTCAATAATCTATGGGACGACTATGGAATTCATAATGGAACGATATTTGATGATAATTAATTCAATAAAAATGTCCCATCAATGAATGTGTTGCGAGCTTGAGGTATGAGATTAATGATTGGGAAGTTTTCAGTATAGAATTGAATTAAAATAAGGGTTGGAATTGAGGTAATGAATATTTGAGATGTTGTGGGTTGTGAGACATAATTGTTGATATTATTGATAAATAATAAATTGAAACTTATCAAATTCAACGATAACGTCGCCACTGGCAATTCAATAATCAATGGGACGACTATGGAATTTATAGTGGAATGATGTTTGATGATAATTAATTCAATAAGAATGTCAACTCAATAATTATGTTGCGAGATTGAGGTATAGAAATTATGATTTTAGAGTTTTCAGTAAAAAATTGAATTAAAATAACGGTTGGAATTGAAGTCGTGAATATTTGAGAAGTTGTGGGTTGTGAGACATTATTGTTAAAATTATTGATAGATAACAATGATCAATAATCAATTGAAATAAATCAAATTCAACGATAACGTTGCCACTGGTAATTCAATAACCAATGGGACGACTATGGAATTTTTAGTGGACCTATGTTTGATGGAAATGCATTCAATAATAATGTCCCCTCAATTAATTTGATGCGAGTTTGAAGTACAGAAATTATAATTGAAGGGTTTTCAGTAAAAAATTGAATACAAATAAGGGTTAAAATTATAGTTCTATATATTCGTGATGTTGTGGGTTGTGAGACATTATTGTTGTAATCATTGATATATAACAGTCAGAAATAATCAATTGAAACGAATAAATATCAACAATAACGCCGCCACTGATGATTCAGTAATCTATGGGACGACTATGGAATTCATAATGGAACGTTATTTGATGATAATTAATTCAATAAATATGTCCCATCAATGAATGTGTTGCGAGCTTGAGGTATGAAATTAATGATTGGAGAGTTTTCAGTAGAGAATTGAATTAAAATAAGGGTTGGAATTGAAGTAATGAATATTTGAGATGTTGTGGGTTGTGAGACATTATTGTTGAAATTATTGATAGATAACAATGATAAATAATCAATTGAAACAAATCAAATTCAAC
>JAZBGZ010001488.1:0-16215 GCA_037414795.1 Stenodera caucasica | reverse complement strand
TTATGAGTTTTTCAGTTTGTGCCCTACTATTTGGAATTGGTATATTTTTGATGGCAGCTTCGGTGATTCATAATACGGTATAAAATAGTATTCATCAATAAAGAAAAGTATTTTGTCTTTAGGGCTCTACATATTCGATTCAGTGTGCTTTTCTCTTTTCATCATGTTTGAGTGTATCTTCAACAATATCGTCAGTAATTGCATCAGGGCAATCATTGGAAAATGTGGTGAATATTCAAGATCATTTTATTTTTTTTTACTTTTAAAAATTAAATCTATCATTTATTTTTCTATCGTTTTTGTATAATTATCCACAAATAATTGAGATTTCCCGAGCTCAAATCATTGAGTTCAAATTATGAGTATAAATGATTTATTTTTAGACTGAATATTTGAGTCTAAGTGTATATCAATCAGTAAAAAGCTATCATATGAATTGTCCTAATCGTAAGATGCTTCTAAATTTGATGGTTGTCACGAATAAAACGATCAAAATTAAATTTACTGAAAATTATTTGGTAAACCATGTTTAAGGATTATCGGTGATTATTTCCGAGATGAAATAAAAAAGATATGTTGCCTAAATATGTATTATTTCTTAGATCGTTAGAGGAATATACAGCACGATTTCAATTTTTATCAACATACAACAAAACTGAAATTAGAAATCAAGCTTCCATCCATCTGCATATCAGAATAAAATTGATAAGAGACTTGATTAATGAATAAACTAATAAATTATGATATAATAAAATTCAAATTTAATAATAATAATTTCAAACTTGAAGCAAGCTAATTTTTTGAATTGTCACCTAACTCATTCACTGATAATTTTATAACTATAATAATAAAATTTTCTCTAGTGTACTCTATATCAGCTCAATAAACTGCTTTATTATTCAAGATTTTCTTTTTCATATTTCTTTTCTGTAATCACATCATCTGATTTTTTGAAGCTACTCATAAATATTCCCATTAATTGATTTATTCAAGATGTATTCTTATTTATATGACTTAATTCAGGCCTCAAAAAAACAAAATTATATTCAAAACCAATGAGTAGGATGCCATACGTACGTTGACAAAAAATCGTCCAAACTTTTTTTCAAAAGTGGTCGAGAAAATAGTAAAAAATAATTGAATTGAACAGGTAAAATTGATTGCTAGTAACAAATAAGTTGGCTTATCAGTTATCAAAGATGGCTAGCTAGCTCTAATGATATCGCAAGTTGAATAATTGAATAACATGATTTTACTATTAAAATAAAAATTATCGAGTCTTCAATTATTATGGAATAAGGACTTTTTGTCGAAATTTTTGATTTAATAATTTCAAAATCGATGTTCAAAACATTCTTAGTTAATTATTGTATAGTTAGGATTCCACGGTTAGGAAAAAGTAATTGTAAGTACTATTATCAACCCCATGCACTATTATTATAATTAGTGAACAATGTAGAAAAATTACTTCAAAAGATTCAAAAACAAATAATAAATAAAAATTTTTTTGCTGACAGTAGTTCTCTAATCTCCAGATGGTTTTTTTCTAATAACCGTATCAAATTTGAGCGAGATTCAAATTTATTATTTCAATTTTAATATTCTTCAGTTATAAACTTCTAGCCGACAGCTTATTTGAATCAATTATTATTAATTATAATCAGTTTTATAACAATTATAATTATTAACAGTATCATTATTGGATCAGTGACACGCCGATAATAATAATAACAATACTCATAATAATGATGAAGGGATAATTTAATTCAGGAATTTATGTGAAAATTTGAAAATGTATCATCAATACTGTAGGATTACTGAGATAAAAGAGGTGGTCATCTACTCAAATTTATTGTTAAAGAATCGCAAGATAAATCAGGCGAGGTCGGTTGCCCTTGTAGTGTCGACCTTCAGCTAAAATTGTTAAGGTCAAATTATTCAACACAAAAATAATGCGAAAGAAAATTAATATTGATTTCTAGCAAAAATCAAACATATTAATAATAATAACAATAAACAGAAATAAAAAAGTTAAATTAATTTTTAGTGAAAAATAGAAAATTTTAAATCATTTATTATGAAAAATTAAAGAGATTAAATGAACTCTGATCCAAAAATAATAAGTCCTCTTCAACAATCAAAAGAAAATAAAACTATAATAAGAGCTATTTTAATGTATGGAAAATATGACAGACATTTGTGAAACAATGATTCATTGAAAAAGAGAACTTTCCAGAAGTAAATTACAGAAGTGGCATGTGACTTGGCTTTGGCGAGCTGCGGGTAGTCTTCATAATCTTCCAAGAATTACACATCACGACCAGCTAATAAATAAAGTATAATCAGTATGAGCGTTTAATCTTGAAGATCCATGTACCAGTACCATGTACCATCGAATGGGCAAAAGAACCGGAATGAGTACCGCAACATCTTATGGAATCACGAATTCACTGAAGCTGCAGCCTCACAAGCTCACCACACATCAACATCTTTTGCCCAGAGATTTTGAAGCTCAGTTGCAGTTTTGTCGAACTCTATTGAGACTCATCAAAGAAGACATAATTATATCAACTACATCTTATTCACCGACGGAGCTTAATTTAAAATGAATTGGAATGGTGCAAGGCATATGAGTTATAACTGGGCCATAGAGAGTCCCCAATAGACAACCAAAGAATTTGCAGCACTAATGTATGGGTCGAGATAGTGTGCAATCACATAGTTGGTCTATATTTTTATGATGAAATTGAATATCTAGAGTTTGTACAACACTTTCTGAATCACTCTTTGGGTGATTTACATGCTACTCACTCAAAGCAACAACTTTTAAATACAACATTTCCAAATAGTGATCTTTTGATCTCACCTTATGCGACTACTTTCGCTGCGGTTATGGAAACCTTACAGCAGTAGATTGTGAGCATGTATTTCAATCAGTCCCTGAAGAGTGATTTATTAGAAAAAACGAAACATGCTCTCTTTGTCACTAATCGATTATTTTTACTTACATAAATGTTCCAAAATGTTCCCTTGCTCTTGGATACATTTCCATAAGCGCTCTTAAAAGTTTTCTTGCTCTCTTAGAATCATATCTTCAAGAATTGATTGATATGCTTCCACAATTTTGTCTATCAACTGCTGTTTCGTTGTTGAAGGGTTGCGGTAAACTCGATTTTTTACATAAAAAAGAAAAAAGTTGCATGGGGTAAGACCTGGAGATCTTGGTGACCATTGAAGAGGCACACCTCGTCTAATCCATCTGTCATTTGAAAACTCGGTGTTCAAAAATTGTTGCACTGCACGAGTTGCTTGAGGTAGAGCACCAGCATGCATGAAAATCATTCGTTGTCGGATGTTTGATGGAACGTCTTCCAGATAATTTTCCAGAGAGTGTTACAGGAACTCTTAATATCTTGCACCAGTTAATATCTCATCATAGAAATATGCGCCAATTATGTGATTTTTCACTATTTCGGCCCAAACATTGATGCTGAAAATGCTTTGATTGTCTATTTGGCGCATTCATCGGGGATTCTCTGTGGCTCATTTATAACTCATGCGACTCGCACCATTCCGTGGTTACTTTTTCGAGTATTGAAGTAATTTTCAAGAATTGTTGGATTCGAGTTGTAGGATTCATTGTTTTTGCACTGAGGTAGATTGTTTTTTTGAAATGATACTCACAATCATTTTTTTATATAATTGACGTAATATTGTTTCTTGAAAGCTTTTTATTTACGATCTCCAATTTTGTTTTTAATTGTAATACGCTGTGCTTTTGTAGTCCTAAAGAAGCCTGGAATTGCAAGCAAAACGTTGGTATTAAAGTGTGAGATTATGATCGTTTGAATTATTGGTCTACGAAAATAGTCCATTTAACCTGTAAATCTAATCTTTGTTCATTATCAATAATGTGGATGAGAATTTCTCAACTATAATGAGATACGCACAAATAATAATAGTTTTGTTATACAATTCACCAATGATGAACTTATCAAAAGAGTTTACTATTGTTTACGGACAATTTTTTTATTTAATCCAACACAAAAAAATACAGGTGACCCTTCTTGTCATTACTGCAGTTTCTACGTTTCACACTTTTATTCATGAATTTATAAGGGCGAAATATTCAAACAGGAACAAATTGGCAAAATACACAACGCATCGACACGCGACCTAACGCAAGACTTATCCTTACTATTGTAAGTACAGTAATCCCCCGACTTACGTAAAAGTTGACGGAACATATTACTTACGTAAGTTGATGGCTGTCCGTACAACAGTTGACGGAATTGATTATAATCTTGCAACGGATAATCTTTTTACTCTCTCTGCATTTTACGCACGAACTTGTGATTAATTAAATCTCTAGAGACAATGTCTTTCTTTTGTCTATATCAAGTTTTACCAACTGTAACACAAGATGGTCAATTTAAATACAATGAATATGTACCACAATTTTTCAATACTCAAAATAGCAAGTGTGTTCATTTGGCCAACTAGGGATTTTCATTGAAAATCTTTTGTTTGTGCTGTTGAGGAACTTCCACTTTCTTAGTAGACAGTCTCATGGATATAATTTGAGGTAAAAGCTTCTTTTATTGACACTTTAAGAAAGATGGTTTACCTTATATAATATTTTAATCATACTATTTATTTTCAGTTAATAGTTTTCTAGATCTTTTTACCAATCAAATCAATTCTTCTTTTTATTAATTTATTCAATCTATTGAAGAATATAAAATGGTAAAGTCGATCATCCTGATACACTACTCGTTATTGACATGTCAGATGACCTATCAAAATAATTATCGACTTACGGTTATTCCATTTATTTCCAATTGTCATTGATTTCATTGATACAGTGAAAGCTCTGTAACGTTGACCTACAGGTTGAAGATAGCGTTTCTGCTGCCACCAGTCTTTTGTAGGTAAATTTGAAATATAAGGGACAATAAAGTTAATAGATAAGCCTTTAGTTTTTGAGAATAATAAAAATATATTGATAAATTAGATGCAAAAAAAAATGAATACAAAAAAATACAAATAAGGCATGCAACACTCACGTACAATTACAAAGGTCCACACTTAGAACCGAATACAATTAACTTTAAATAAGGATAGGCAATTATATCTCACAATTAATTCTACTAGACGCCGCGACATAAAGAATATCAGTATTAACAAGTGCGGATAACTTCGGAGATGAGTTTATGTGAAAGGGGGGGATGACTTCATTATTTTTTCCCTAATAATAATTGAAATAATTTTTACAAATGATCAACGAATAATTGGACTGATTATGAAATAGGCCCTTATATTTACAATAAAATATATTGAATTTATTCAATCGATTACTAATAAGTAAGTCGTGTATACCCTAAAGATGTGGTTTGTTTGTGATTTAATTGAATAAATAATAAATTCATAATATTTTATCATCAACTTCGATTTCAAATACGTAGTTTTATTTTCAAACAATATTTTCAAGAATCTACATTATTCTATCTATTATTATCATTAAACATGTTTCACAATGTAAGAGTTTGAAGTACTCTATCAGGATTTATGAACACTTGAGAGATTTATTTTTTCGAATAATGTGTCAATAATTAAGGCTTTTACCTTTCACATGTATGTACATTTATTGTGCATTCAATGTTCAGAACATGCGAATGTAGATGTAATCAGGGTTATTGGCTGGCTTGGTCGGAGCTTGACTTTACAATATTCTATTTCAAAAAAAATTTCAATTTTATCTCATGAAACCTGTTGCGTGTTTTGTTTTTTGTTTTTTGCAAAATCTTCATCAAAAATATAAATCTTTAAAAATAAACAATTTTGGCTTTTATAACCAAGATTCAGTTATTGACATGAAAAACTCTAAGTGTTTGTTCAGAATGAACGTAAACATAAGCCTCACGTAAACATAATTCGAACGTAAAATCATACCTAAATGTAATATTTACGAAAGCAGTTTTGGTATTCACAATGAACATAAGCACAAAGTAACTGCGTAGACGCCGTCTATGTAATATAATTTGACATTTGACATTTTAGTGTGGAAATTGCTAGATATTTTTAAGAAATACGTAAAAGTTGAAGTCTCAAAAACTTTTTACGTTTGACCGTAAGACGTCTGTGAGATTTACATGATCATCAGGAGTTCACATTCATTATGAACAGCACCACAGAAGGTCATTTGCTCAACTTAAAGAGTTACGTTAATTTCACGTGAGGCTTATGTTTACGATCATTCTGAACGAACACTAATGTTGACGGTCGTGTATGCAGTTGTTGGTATCAGGTGAAATTATTGTACAAAAGACAAGTGAATAACAATTTATTGAAACAATTGAACATATAAAACTAAAAATACACATAAAAATAAAAAATATAACATCATTTAGAAAAGTTTTGTCATATGTCTGACACAACTCAACACAATGCATTTAATTCAGCATTTGCATAATTTATTAGTTCTGATTAAGCAATTTCTTTGTCAGCCATTCTTTGGATCTATCTCAGTCTTGTAGTTATCATCTTTTTTTGTTGATTTCTCTAAAAAGCTAAATCTGATGAGCTGAGATTCTATTATACAAAACACTCACCACTTCTTTAAAAGCTCTTCTGACGTGTTGCAATTTTCTGTATTTCCGTTTCAATCTTGTAAGTTTGCTTTCTATTTAATACTAACCTCTTGATGTTTAATGATTGTTTTTTGCTCTCTTCTTTGGCCGCTTATTTTTCTTGCTTTTCCTCGTTCTCTGCCTGTACTCTTTCAAAACTAGTAGAAGTAATAGCATATGGCAGCTTTTCTTTATTATCAACTCGATTTGGTCTTTACCATTTTCGAAATCCTTGAACAATTCGTTATCTTTATGTTTTATTTCTTGATTATGGTCACATGAGCTTTCCAATATAAGTAATGCTTATTTCAGCTAATTTTTGTGCACTTATTTCATTTACATTGTCATAGAAAACCATTTTCGAGTCACTTGAATCAAAAATTTCCAAGTCAGTATCCTGTTTTGAACATTTGATGTTCGTAAGTTCTCCTGGTTTGAAGAGCATTTCTTTAGTAGTGACAATGTCAATTGCAGGAGTGGTTTTTCCATCATCAGAAAGACTATTGTTGAATTCACAAGTGGTGTTAATTTTACTCAAACTTTTCGTCTTGTAGTCATCTCGAACAGTATTTGCTGTCAGAAAAATATACCACAAACAGTTCAAATGATTGGTGAAACTGACAACGATCTAATTTTTTTATTTTACTGCGACATACTGTATATATTTAGGTGGACCTGAGTCTATTTCATGACGATTTTTGTATCTATTCCAAGCCAGTACGGCTTTTTGTTTATATTTGAGAACCACTTTTATCACCTTCGCTAAACACTCGCTCAGGATGATTTAGGATGTCAAAATAGTTGCTAGAAATCAAAAAACTCTGAATGTTGTCAAACCACCCCTTGATACTTCTCGGAAACATTAGCGCTTGCTGCTGTTACGTCTTCAAGAACTCTGTGACTTAGCTCTATATTTGTTCTTGAAAATTCACTGTACCATCCCTTCCTTGGTAGAATAAAGGCTTTTGCTGATAACTTGAAGTGACTAGGAATTCTTGGTTGTATCTCCAACATGATCTCTTCGTTGATACATATCTTGAAATGTCACCCAATCTTCGTAATTCCCAGAAAAGATTGGTAATTTTAATTGTGGCAGAATTAGATTGCTCTCTTTTCTTGATTGATCCATGCCTGGATTTTCATCAGATTCTTCCGTTTCTTGGAGAACCGCTCAAAGTTTCTTCACTTTTGCTTCTAATGCCCAATATTCATCAGCCTGTTGCTCAACGGTATCATCAATCAACGCTTCTTCTCGTATTTGAGCAATGTTGGGCCATTGTCGTAAAAGGCTGCTACGCAACGACTTATAATACGCTGCGGTTTGGTCAGGATTACGTATTTTGTATTTTCGTTGTGAGATCATTCAAGCGAATATCTAATACTTCTATTTGGGAATCATTTTCGCCCATTACTTCGATTCTTACCGTTTTACCTGTAAACTGATGTGCTAGAGGTGGTAATTCAACTTCATCTGCCGTCTCTTACTCAAATGAGAGCAGATAATTACGAGCTTCTGTAATACCGATCATAAAATGTGAGAATAAACCTTTCTTATAATAATTATCTTCTAGGCAATTCAATGTATTCATTTTTGCATCATTTCTCTTGAATTGATTCAAATGATCATCAAGGATTTTTAAACGAGTATCAATGTATGCCGCTGTTTTTTTATACGATGAGTCTTTTTTCCAATTTGTATAATTTTAAGCAATTGACTCGTCTATTTTTTGCTGTTCTTCAGCTAACTGGTTCATTTCTTTTGCTTGTGGTGCCGTCATCTTCACTGATTTGTTGTGTTTCTGCGACAAACTTGACCACTTTTCTTCCCAAATTTTGGGCACTTGTGAACTTTCACTTTTTGATTATTTCACTTTACTTTAGTGATCATTCAAAAAATTCTTTTGCTCTGGAAGTCGTGATTGCAATTTGATTTTTGTATAAAATTGAATTATTATTATGTTGAGATACTGTGGAGTCCAGCCTCAGACTCCAATTAATTGTGACTTGGTTCAGTATCTTGGTTTAACGTTGGCTCGAAGAACCAATGTTCGGAGCAGGTAAAGGGTTATAGAAAACGCGTTCGTTTTTACTCTAATAACGTACTGTACCGTACTCACTTTATTTACACAACAATTACAATATTTATTATCTAGGGCTTGACCTAGATTAAGTTCAAATTAATTGTCAGTAAGACAATAATACAAAATATGAAAAATGTGAAGCACACAACTCTTGATTTATGAGATAGATTGATTCAGCAAAAGTTTAGACTGTAAAAGTGCGAATCAAATCAAATCACAGAGATTTTGATTCGATTACGCCTAAGATTTGAAAAGTTATTCATGAATTTTATTATTGAAATTGGTTTGAAGTGATTCTTTATCAAATTTTAAGATAGATCTATGAGTACATTTTTATCTGTAATGAGCTCTCACCTTAAAAGTTCGATACCAGTAAAATAGGTGTTTCCAGATCTGTTGAATCATTCACATTAAATTTTGATATGTACTCACATAATAAATAGGAAGAAACTATAGATATGAATTCGAGAGCATTAAATATTGTATAATTTGTTTAGAAAAAACGCTTTTTCTGTTCTACCAGAGTTTTATTTCAAAATTTATAATCTGCGAAACTAGTTTCGATAACTATCGGTTATCATCTTCAGTCACAATCTGTATTGATGAAATTTACAATATTCTAATTAATGAATAATTGTTGAACTATATTTTAACACTTACTCTGAAAATTTTTAGAAAATCTTGTACAGCAATTACATATGATGTTGAAATAAGTTGAAAAAGTACAATGTTATTTGTTCGATATTTAGACAGATTATTATAGTAATCAAATAATTTCCATGATAAAAATGATTAACACAGTGAAAGATTATTACAATTATACAACACTAATTATTATTATTATTAAGAAAGATTTGAAATTTGATGAATATATTTGAAAAATTTTAAAAAATTAATTTTGATTTTTAGTTACACGTGTTTTGTTTGGTGAATTCTAGAATATTGTAGTAGGAAAAGAAAGTTGATGGTGGTTGTATGTGAAGATAGGTGTTGATTAATTATGCGCATGTATGTTGTAGTGTTTTAAAAAGTGGTTCGAATCCAAGGTCAATATTTTAATTCATTAAGTCTTGTCCATCCTGGCGATATTTATAAATTTCATAAGCTTACAGCAGTTTTATCGTATAATTTTTGTAACATTGATGTAGTAATGTGATGTCTTTGATGTTATGATTATCATTTTTGATGTGTTGATGAACTGCTGAATTATTATTATGTGAATGTTCTCTCAATGTGATTTTTAATTTTCTCTCGGTTTCTCCAATAGAGATTTTGTCACAATCGTTGCATTGTATTTTATATATTTCATTAAGTTCTTTATAATTAATTTCTTTTTTAAAATTTAGTATTGAGTAAAGGTTGTTTTTATTTTTATATGCAATATTGATGTTATACTTTTTCAAGATATTTTTGAATTTTGGTGTGTAATTATTATAAGTTATTGATCTATATATGTTATTATTATGGTTGGTAATATTATATAATGGATCTCTTTTTGTTTTGATATTATTATGTATTTTGTTTATTAATTTTGTATTATATCCATTTTCTGTGGCGAGATGTTTTATTACTTTTATTTCTTTATTTGTTTTTTCATTGTTTAATTTAAAATTATATATTCGATTTATAAAATAATTAAATGCAGCAGTTTTGTGTGTGGGGTGATGGTATGAATCCGCTGGTATCAATGCACTACATCTTGTAGGTTTTCGATATATATCGGTGGTTAAATGATTATTATGTTTAGTGATGGAGATGTCAAGATAGTTGAGAGTGTTATCATTTACTGTTTCAATAGTGAATTTAATATTATCATGTAAGTTGTTAATGAAGCGGTGAAAGCCATTTAGATATTTTATTGAACCATTCCATATGATAAATATATCGTCTACGTATCTTTTGTATAGTGTAATATGTTTTTTGTAAGGATTATTATGATGTAGGATAAAATTAGTTTCAAAATAGTTCAGGCAAGGGTCAGCAATCATGTTGAATGCAGGCATTCCCATTGGTAGTCCATCTTTAATTTTATAAAATTTGTCGTTAAATGTGCAATAATTAGTCTTAATTATGAAGTCAATTATTTTATATAGATTTTTTTGATTTTGTATATTTTCGAATTTATGTTCAATGTATGTCTTTGCAATTTGTAAAGTGAATTTTATGGGGATGCTACTGTAGAGGTTTGTAATGTCAAAGGATGTTAATATGTGATTACTATTGATTGGGTAATTGGGTAGGATATTTGTAAGTTTAGAGGAGTTATTAATACAATGTGGGGGGGTGAAAGTCTAATATTTTAATGATAATTTTGGATAAGTTACAGGTGGAAGTGTTATAGAAGGTTGTGATAGGTCTGATAGGGTAGTTATGTTTGTGGAGTTTGATGGTACTGTATAGTTTTGGAAGGGTGGGCTTTGTTGGGATTATTTTTAATGTGTTATGGTTATATTTTGTTAATGTGGTTTTAGTGGTGTTGATTATTAGTTTTTTTTTCTTAATTATTTCATTAATTGGGTTCCATTTTTGTTCTTCGTAGTTGTTTCTTTCTAAAAATTCATGAGTTTTGTTTAAATAGTTTGAGAGTTTTTTATTTAGAAAACAATTCAATTGAATATCTTAGCAAGAATTCTTTCAAAGGCTTGGAAATATTATCGGAGTTAAATTTGTCTTATCAAAAGCTCAAAAATATCGATGTTGGTGTATTCAATGGTTTGAAAAATATACGGAATCTAGATCTATGGCATAATAATATTTCAATTATTGAAAGAGATTCATTCGATGGTTTATATTATTTGTGGTATGATTAAATATCGTAGTTGTTAAGTAAAAGAAACGATATATTGAACACACGAAAACAATAATACAAAGTAGAAAATGAATTAATAGACAACAGCAAACAATAATACGAAAATAAATAAATTATGTTACCGAAAATTAATGCGTGCGTTTTCTCAACTTAATTTTTCTGTTCTTACTTGTTGTTATGTACTTTTTCATGTTATTATGTATTTTGTTGTTATGTTGTTACTAATCTTACAAGCTTTTCTTTAATGCGTACTTTGATAATAAACAAAACTTCCCCTCAAAGTACACATGTCTACCATACCCATAAGTTCTCTTAATTTCACAAATTTGGTTTTAGCCAGAGCTTTTGTCATGATATCAGCTATCTGGTATTCACTTACAACATAAACTACTCGAATATCACCATTATTATATTTTTCACGAATAAAGTGATAGCATACTTCAATATGTTTTGTCCTTTCATGGAATTCAGGATTCTTAATCAATTTAATTGTACTTAGATTATCAATCTGTAAAACTGGTATTGACAATAGCTCTGCTATTTCATTCAACAATCTTGTCAACCAAACCATGTCTTTCACTGCCTCACTTGCAGCCATGTATTCAGCTTCAGTTGTTGAAACAGCAACACTTCGTTGTTTTTGACTATACCATGTAATAGCACTACCAGAATATTTGCATACAATTCCCGTTCTTGACTTTCGAGTCTTGAAGTCACCAGGAAAATCTGCATCAGAATAAGTTTCCAGTTCACCAAACTTATGAGCTGCCTTATAATATATTCCCAGATTAATTGTGCTTTTTATATATTTGAAGACTGTCTTTACAGCAATCCAATCCGACAACATAGGATTTTTCAATGATTCAGAAATAGTATTTATGGCATAAGCAATGTCAGGCCGCGTAGCCAACATAAGAAACATTAAACTACCGACAGCTTTTCAAAATGGAGTACCCTTTTTCAGAGGTTCTTCATTTGAACCATATTCTTGTTCACATGGTGTTGCTACTTCTTTTGAGTCTTGCATATAAAACTTCTTTAAAAATTTTTTAATATATGCATTTTGATTTATAAAAATCGAACCATCAACCAATTTTGTGATTTGTATACTAAGAAAACAGCTTGTCGATTCTAACGTTATTTCAAATTGTTCGCTTAATTTTTCAATAAACATTGAAATTTCATCACAATCACTTCCAGCTATTAATCCATCATCAACATAGATTACAATCAAAAGTTTTGAGCCATTCCCAATTCTTGTGAACAAACATGGATCAGCTGTACTGCGACTCATATTTTCTTCCTTCAGAAAATCTACAAAACGTTTATTCCAACACCTTGGTGCTTGTTTCAGACCATACAAACTACGATTCAGTTTACACACTCTTCCACTATTATCATCATAGCCTTCTGGCTGTTTCATGTAAACTTCTTCTTTAAGTTTACCATGTAGAAATGCTGTTTTTACATCAAACTGTGACAAATAAAGCCTTTCAGAAGCTGTCTTACTTAAAACAGCACGTACGGTATCAAATCTTGCTACTGAACTGAATGTTTCGTCATAATCAACACCAGATTTCTGCGAATATTCTTTTGCAACTAATCTTGCTTTATATCTTTCTATTTTACCATCTGTTTTTGTTTTAATTCGTAAAACCCAACGATTTGAGATAACTCTTTTATTAGGTGGTAGTTCAACTAGTTCCCATACTTTGTTATCAGCCAATGACTGCATTTCATCATCCATTGCTGCTTTCCAATAGTGTGAATTATTTGATTTTATTGCTTCCTTATATGATTTTGGGATTCACATTCAGCAACCATAACATAATCAGAGAAATAACTTGATAATTTCTTTTGTCGATGATAACGTTGTGAGATCTCGCTTTCTTCACTATTTTCTTGTACTGTTTCAATTATTTGATCTCCAACACTTTCTTCAGAAGCGTCAATCACATCCTCTTTTGATGTTGGCACAGTAGCTTCTTTTTGTGTTAACATTGACACATTAGCTTCATTTATACTTGATTCATTTATCAGCTGTACCATTTTCTGCACAGTTTCTTCTGATTTGAAGACAACATCTCGACTAGTAATTATTTTATTATCATTCTGAAGAAAGATTCTATAACCATCTTTTTCACCACAATAACCCATAAAAAACCTTTAACACTCTTTTTATCCCATTTACGACGTCGTTCTTTAGGTACATGCACATAACATTCAGTATCAAAAACTCGAAAATGTTCAACTTCTACATTTTCTTCACCAAACCATACTTCTATTAGAGCTTTGTCTTTTACAGAAGATACACTCGTCCGATTTAACACATGTGCTGCTGTGTTTACTGTTTCAGCCCATAGTTTAATAGGCAAACTTTTTGTGTGAACCATTGAACGTGCACTCTCAACTAGTGTACGATTTTCTCTCTCGGCACCACCATTTTGTGCAGGTGTATATGGCATGGTTCTTTTGAAACTTATACCTTTTGATTCCAATAAATTTCTCAACTCAGAATTATCGAATTCTTTGCCACCATCTGTTAAAAATTCTTTAACTTTATGTCCTGCGGCATCAACTTCATTCAAGAAGATTTTTTAGCACTTTGTCACTTCTGTTTCAGTTTTGATGAAGAAAACACGACGAAACTTTGGAAAATCGTCTTTAAAACACACAAAGTATTTCGAACCGCCCACAGATTGTTCCTGCATGGGCTAACCCACATCTGTATAGATTAGTTCTCCAATTTTTGTTGCTCTTTGTTTTCTGTTTCGAAAGCTCAACCTGTGTTGCTTTCCGAACAGACAACCTTGCCTTAGTTGGTTTAGTTATTTTCAAATCACTGATGTAATGTTATATTGATGATTCTCACATTTTTGGGTCTCTTCTCTGTTAAAGATTTCATCTAGAACACAATTCGGACTATTTACTATACTTCTCACAACTACTGAAGATGATAGATAGCTGATGTCGTTTAATTTGATGCTACTTTTGAATTCTTCTTCGTTTAGTTCGAAGTAGAGTTGATTATTGTAATCTACTGCCAGGAGTCCTTTGGGAAGATCGAGTATTTGATGGAATCCTTTTGTGACACCTAATGGTATTGATAATATTTTCAATAATTCGAATTTGTCAATTTCAGCTATGGGGAAATATCCATGAATTATTATGGAATCTTTCGTGTGATTCATTTTAGTAGCTAAAATTGGATGAGCCAGTATCTTGGTATTTGATGGTAGTTTCATCGATGAATTTTCAATGATTTTTTTCTCATTCGTGACTGATAATAAGTCGTAAAAATGAAATTTGCTGACCTGTATGTCCAACAGTTTTTTTACTGATGTGCAATTTCTTCAATATAGTTGGTTGCTAATTGATATGAGTGTAGTATGTGAATGCTAAACCTGTTTTGATCAACAGTTTGATCTCTTCAATTGTTGTAAGACCTTGATTCAATTTTTCACGAAAACGATCAAATTGATTTCCTATTCTTTTTTTGGTAGCGTTAAATGTTGCCAATGCCGATATCATGAACTTCGTTTGATGGTTTGCTGCTCTGATCAATTCTTGTTGATTTTTGTCTGGTGAATCAATGTCCTCGTAAACTTGAACGTTTACACCAAATACGGATGTTAAAAATTCTCCAAATAATCTTCTCTTTTGACGATCATTGATGACTCCTTGTAGTCCGTCGATTAACCACTGAAATTGTGATTGTAATTGTCTCAAGTGGTCCACAAGAGCGCCTCATTGATTGATGCTGGACAACTCTGTTGCGTGTTTGCAGAGTTTCTTCATATTTTCTATTGTAGTTTCAATCGAACCACTGTCATTTTGTAGTTTTGGTCTGCTGAACTTCAAATTGATTTGAAACGTTCCTCTTGCGACCCTAGTATCCCCGAAATGTTCTACATATAATCCTGGCTCAGGATGTTTGATTGTATATGATGCGTATGAATATTGTGTAAGAAATGAGATCAAAATAATATAATCAAATTAATTTTGCTATTTCTCGGTTGCGGTATTCTTTCTGTTTGTTGATGCAGTCGTTTTGTGACAAACTTTTTGCATTATACAAGAGGTTTGTACGGTTGTCGAAGTTGTTTCCTCCTGGTCGTTTTGTATTGAAAGCGGTACTATTTTGTTGCAAAAATTTGCTGCCGTGGCAGTGATAAACTTTGGGCTGCTTGTTCCGTTATAAAAGATGCTTGTGAACCTGGATCGATGAGAACACGTAAAAATTTATATGTCCTATGAATTGTTTTGGCTTTTATTGAGGCTGTGGACAACAAGACATCGCCATTTTGTCTGCCGATGTGATTTGTTACTTCTTGTCTTCTAGCGTTTTCTTAAGATTGTCTTGTTGATTGATTTATCTGATGTGATTTTTCTTTGTGTAGTTGAGTGTGATGTGGTTGATTGCAGAACAAATTAATATCTTTGATCTGTTGATAGTGATCGAAATTTGGGACAGGAATGTATTGAGTGTGTATTTTTGCAGTATTTGCATGAATGTGAATGGTTAGGAGAATATTTGGGTTTATCTTCTCGTTTCGGATTGCTTCTAGGGATTGAAAGCGTGTTATCAGGAATGACATAATTTTTTCAAGTGGTTGAATATCATTTGGGAAGTCAAGTGATTGTTCGTAGAGTTGATTGGTTTGATCAACCCATTTTCGGCTGATGAGATGACCAA
>JAZBGZ010001487.1:764-11848 GCA_037414795.1 Stenodera caucasica | reverse complement strand
ATGGTTTAACAAGTTTATCTCAGAAATGCGGTGTGACACAATCTATAATCTGTGAAATAAAAAATAACAAGTAAGTGATTGTGAATGCCCTGGCCGAAACATATGTTGGACCGGGGCAAAGAACGTTGAAGAGCTCTGAATTACCAAAGATGAAAAGGAGACTATACTTCTGGTTTATAATACAACGAAATAAAAATCATGTTCTGATTGGTGAAATGATGAAGAGAAAGGCAAAATTATTACATTGGATACAAAGGTTTAAACGGCGTTTTGGTATTAGATGTTTGAAAATTTCTGAAGAAAACTTTCCTATCAACCGGAACTTGTGGAACCTTTTTAAACTGGAATTGAAAAACAGAATCGAATAATAAGGTCTCACTTTGGACCAACTTCACAATGCTGAGGAAAGCGGATCATGTTGGAAATTCTGCCAGATACAACATGTGTTTCGTCAACAGAAAAGACGGCTCCTGGTCAAATAACCGAGAAGCAACGAATAACTTTTTTGGGTTGCACCAACACTACTGGAAACCATCAAGTAAAACCATTGGTTATCGGTAAAGCCAAAATGCCATGAGCATTTAAAAATTTTGCTTGTCCTGTGAATTATGACTATTCCGAATAAGCATGGATGACAGCAGCCATCTTCAAAAATTGGTTTCACCTGGCTTTTGTACCGCAAATAATTTTTTTTTTAGTGAATTGATTTTGCATTGTATGCACCTTTTTATTCTCGTTGTAGGTTAAACGTTTCTTAACAAGTAAAGGGCCAATGAAAGCCTTACTTTTGTTGGATAATGCTCCATCACATCCCCCAGAAGAAGACTTGAAGAGTGAAGGTAGTCAAATAACAACAATGTATCTACCACTTAATGTTACTCCACTTATCCAGCCCATGGATCAAAATGTTATCAGACAGACAGAGTTGTATGACAGGAAAAGCCTTCTTGTCAGTATCGTCGCAAATAACTCAAACGTCACTGAAACGCTGAAAAGTTGGACCATTAAGGATGCCGTTGTGAAGCTGATGGGCGCATGGAATCATTTTGATTGAGAAATAATTGCAAAATGCTGGAAAAAGATTTTATAAGTTTCTGAAAATAATGAAGACGAAGACGATTCGCCCCTGTCTGTTTTGAGGGGACGTAATCTGGACAACACAGGTCCAGTATCTGTAGTATCAAATCTTTTGAAAGAAGTGTTACCAGCAAATACATCTCAAGAGGTAGATGTGTTGAAATAGAATAATATCGACGATCAGGGTATAAATCAAAGTGACAATGAAAACGATGAGATCAAAACTGAAGAAGACCAACCAATTATGGCTATAAAAATTTCACCAGAGGCTGCGATAAATGCCTTCAATACAACTATTCAATGCGCAGAATCTAGCGGGATGAGTATAACAGATGTCATGGCTTTGAAACAGTTACGGGAACAAGCAGTGGAGCTGACAATTGAACAAAAAAACAAACAAAGAAAAATTTTTGACTTTTCTCAGAAAATACAATGATGTATTTTGCATTTGTGAATAAATTGTTTAACGCTGATTGTTTAATAAATGTTCTTGAAAGATACCATTCGTTAATGTGAACAATTCGCAATTCGTGAAAAGTACCGATTTTATTCTATTCACGGTATCGAAGTTCTACTGTAAATCCATATCACCTCATTACTACATACGTAATGCTTCATTTACCTTGAATTTCCCTATGAAATCCAGTAATCCCAATATTCCAAAAATCCGGCACCCCCTGGTCTTTAATAGTGCTGGATTAGTGAGACTACTGTAAAACCAACAATTCCAGCAGCAAACAGAGTTTTATCAATACCGCTAATCAGAGAAATCACTTAAATGTTTAGGATCGCGTTTATCACAAAGTACGTTCAAGCAAACACCCTTGTACTCGGGCAAAGTCGCTATGCTCATTAAATTGTGGGAGCCAAAAAGCTGATCATTTCACCACAACTGAACCGTTTGCAGAAACTGTTGAAAAAATCGATGTCCCAATGGGATTGACAAGGCTTATTAAGCTCTTGAACTTATGGTTCCCGTCAATGGAACGTTTTGTTGAACTTTTATCTGATACTGTTATAGTTTCGACACGCTTGCAATTTTTACACCATATTCGGAATAAATCACCATTTTCGATATATAATCAGTTTTTATCTCCGCGAGATGAAAAATGATCAAATCTGACTGATATTTTATATTTCCTCATCGCACAACTGAACAAATTCAAAACCACCATCCAAGTCTCATGAATATAAGCTCGATTACCCATTGAACTGGATAATATTGAATATATTACTTCAATTATTCATTTTTCTCTCATTCAATCCACTCTTTTTTCTCCTTACAACCCCTTCCCCCCTCCCTCAAATAAAAAGTGCCAGTAAGATCTTTGGACCTCTTAACATCAGTGTTGTTTATAATTTTTCTTCTCTCACTTTTTAAATTCACATTCAACAAAGACAAGATTCTACCACTTGATAGAGGCGGTATTTACATACTACACTGTGATTGTGACAGATTTAATAATCAGGAAACTGTTAGAAATGTCAAAGCTTGCAAGAAGGAGCACTCGAGATGTATCAGACTTCAAACTATGAACAGGTCTATTTTCACTGATCGTGTTGTGTCATCTAACTGACACTTTAATAATATCGGCGTAATTAATAATTATAACAACTCTCTCGATTTGGATTTTATTGAATAATTTCACATATCACATTTTCACAGTAATTGTTCAGACGATCTGATCAATGATATGACACAATTTTAATTTCAATATTTAAAATGAGATCAATCACGGTTGTTTTGACTTATAAATATGAACTTAGCACATTGCTATCTTTGCTGTACTCTGGCCATTAAGTAAATTCAATATCTATTTTTGTAATTTACCACTATAAGACTCTTCTATTTCAATCTGGCGCTCTACCATTTTGATAGCCATTCTGGCTTCACTGATTGAACAATGTGGCTGATTCTTCTAATTTCCTTGTAAAGCACCTTGTTACTTTGTAGTGTTTTTTTGTGTTCTTTTTGCTTCATTATTAATTTAATTTTGAGGAATTCAAGACAAGCACTTGTGAATGTCCTTACATCAACATAGTTGAGACTAGGCACGGAAATTTCCGAGACTGAATCGCAAAGAGGCGATCATCATATACAGGACCTGTGATATTAAGATATAAAGCTCATCGCGACTACTGCAAAATTAACTGCTATTCAATAAGAGCAAACAAAGTATACGAAACATAAGCACAAGGCCGAAAATATTGAAATAGTCTAATGAGAACTTTCGCAGCAATATTTTCTAGGGTGATGAAATTGTACGTCACCAAATATAACACTATGTCTAATTAATGCTCTCTTATTTTAGTCATGTTATTCACTGTTCAACCATTTCTCACAAGAACAAAATCAATTTTAAAATACTTAATTTGTCATTATTATGGTACTAGGCCAGCATTTCTCGAATAGTGCTCTGTGGCCCAGTACCTATCCGCAGAAAATATGAGAATGAATCATTAATTTTTTTGGACTTAAACGGACACTCCCTCATCAAAGAAACTGTTACTGTTTTTTTGTTGCTTTTCCTTGGAGATGGAATGCGCAATAATATTACAAAGTTCAACGGCTTCTGGTCGAAAATATCTGAGGAGCGCTGTGCTAGACTGACCATCACAATGACTTTTTCATGTGATAATGTATGTATCAATCTCTCTGAGTTTACTTGCAATGCTCTTGTGAGAATTGAAAAGTTGGTAGATATCGACTGAATTTTTATAGCGTGCACCCCCTTACTTTAAAGGATTCAAATTTGTTCCAATAAACATCTATAATTGCGATAGAACAGAGATTTTAACTGTACAAACACTGGGAAAATACTGGCTACGAAAGGGCGGAAGAGAATCAGGTCTATTACAAGTTGGGAGAGAGGAAAAACCTCACTTTTTTGTGTGCAATGAGAACTGCTGCTGGAGAAATCATTACACTAATTTTTGTTCTTCCTACAAAGAGGCTGACTCCACTACTCGAAAAGAATGGTCTAACAGGAGCTCTTCATAAATGCTCAGAAAACGGTTAGATTAATGAGAACCTCTTTTTTGAATGTCTTTTGCACTTCAAACACCACGCTAAACAGTCTACGAATGCAGCTGTTCTGCTGATACTAGACAATCATGCTAGTCATATTTCCCTTCCCATCTACGACTGTTACAAAAACAATCATATTCATATGCTAAGATGACGCCTTATGACGTGGCATCCTTGGTGAAGAAAGCATTCAATAGTATTGCATATATTAGCAGAAGAGAATCTGGATTTAGAGCAACTGGTATTTTCCCAATAAATCCTCAAGTGTTTTCAGAAGATTTTATTGCTTCTGAGATTCCTTAATCTAACTCTGTAACACTTCAAGATTGTGATAGGTCATGTCTATTTCGACAACTCTTTCATTACGACAGATTTGATGACTTCGTTACAGATAAAATTGATTTACTAGTGTGTAGCGGTACGATCAAACCGGAAGAATCTTCCAAATGATCTGAAAGATGAGAGAGATCTCAGTCGCGGCGATTATGATTGGTTGACTTGTAAAAGGACAATCTGTTGCACCAAATGGAAAGACAAAAAGAACAGTCCAATTGCTTTTCACAAGCCGATCGACAACTGAGCAGCTCGTTGTCGGGAAAATAAAGAAAGATAAAAGTGTCCAATTGTCCAAAATCTGTGATTGATTTGAGGCAATACATGGGAAGTGTTGATGAGGCAGATCTGCTGAAATCGTTTTATGCCATCGATAGAAAAGCTAGAAAATGGTATCGAAGGCTATTTTGGCATTTTTCAGACACAACAGTACATACATAATCTTCAAGCACAAAACTAAATTGCTTATGAGCTCGGAAGTTTGACGTTGAGAGATTATCCATAGTTTGATTGAGGCATCTGTTGTCAGAGAATTCTGAGGAAAAGCTTTCTCTGGGGCATTTGCTGCTTCACGGTACAAACCCTATGTATCGATGGATGAACGCAGGGTGCAAGCGAAGCATCTTCTTAAGCATAGCATTTCTCGGCATCACGCTCTATGCAGCACTGCGGAAAATACACACATAACAACTTGAAGTTGTACACAATGCAAAGTTGGATAATGCTTGAATGCCAACAAAAATTGTTTTTTTTTAAAAACCACAAGTTGATTCCATGAATTTCATGCTGCAAGTTCTGTGATTTATAAAACCCATCTTGATTCTCTTATTATAATGTTCATTTTTTGTTGCACGTGATATGAAGTCAAAACCATTTACAAATGTCACAAATTTGAAAGTATCAAATAACAGTGATTCATCGTTTTTGAACCTTTTTGGACAAACCAGAATGAATTTCGTTGAAATTGGTCGAAAATTTGAATTACGTGCCATAAAGGGTTAAGCTGCAAAAGAAGGGCCTCAAATGGGCAAAAAGGCAAGTTTTCCAGAAATCAAACGTTAGTAGGGAAGAGTGGTATTTACTGGACTGTGGTTTATAGAGAAACAAGGGACTTTTTCGCCATCTAGATATCGATAGTTCAATTTTGAGAATTAAAACCACATAAAATTGAAAGATTGTCAGAAACAAGGTGGCTCTCACTAGAACAAGTGGTGAATAGAGCTTCAGAACAATACCTTTTCTCAATTTTATAGTTCACTTACTCTCTATATGGAGAACCATTGTAACACCCCGAAAGCAATAAAGAACTGAAGTTGAGACATTTATTTAGAAAAATCAAAGCCAAGATATCCGAAAGGTCGCCACATGTCGGAAATAAAGTAAATAAGGCATGCAAGGGTCCCACGCTTTTCAAACGCGATGAAGAATGAATTGGTTCTTGAAAGTGGGTAGGGACCACCCACAACCCCTAGAAAGTTCCGGCTTCAATTGGTCAGAAAAATTGCTAATCGAGCAAAAAAAAAGGTGCATATGTGAGTCCATTTGAAGGAGGTGCCTAGGACTTCTTGACCAAAAGCTGGAACAGAAGTTCTAGTCAAGAAGTTAGTTGATCGCAGACAGCTAAGAGAGCTGGTTGATTCATAAAAAGAAATCCGTTTTAAAAATTCTCAACAAAAACCAACAAGTAGTAAGTCAAAGTTGTTTTGTGAAAATTATTGCAATTATTATTATGAAAATATGCAAAATTATTCTAATCATTTTAATGAAAATATTCAAAATTATTTTATCCTCTTATAATTTTATCCCCTTATTATTTTATTATTTTTGCATGAATTGAACTCCCTAAATAAAACGCTTTTACAGGCAAAGTATCATTAATACCGTAGTGTCCCTCGAAGTGAAAATAAGAATTTATTAGTACTTATTTAGAATTGAAGTTACTTGTATATGGTTCTAAGTGAGAACCATTCATAATTATATTTGATTTTTGCATGTTTTAATAATTGTATTAATTTGTGTTTGATTGTATTCATGTGTGTTCCTTCTTGTATGCATTTTGTTTGCTAATTGTTTTATTCAATATACGTTATTAATTTCAACTAGAGGATTGTCTGTTGCCTTTGTACCCCTTTTTATTTGAACAACAAACAACAGACTGTTGGCAGCGGAATCATCATTATACTTATAAAATCAGTAGGTCACTCGTTACAATTTGGTGGCAGCGGTGGGATTGTCTTTTTCAAAAGGCCACTCGTTGATCAACCGTGCGTTACCCTTGTTCCTCATTTATGCAAAATAATAAGTAGAAATTTACTGGAAAAATTTGAGTAGAATTGTTAAACAATTCAGTTGAAATTAAAAAGTAAAGAGAAGAAAAGACGCACTTTTTTTTGATAAAAAATCATTTTATTTGTTGAGAATTGTGTAGACATTGTACATGAATATATTTAAGTAGAATTTGAGATATTTTGTTTATGAGAAAACATATTTTCAATATATCGGTATTAAAATATTGTAAATGAAAATTGTCGTGGATCGTTATTAAAACGATTGTAAAGAAATTGATTATTCTTTTGAAAATATATTCTCTCTGATTCAATATTAAGATATTGTCGGGTGTCCATTTAAAAAAATTTTAAAACGGTAGTCGAAATGTACTGTGGAGATTTCAAAAAAAAATTGAACGAATTATTTAATAAAAATTCGGTAGAAGAAATTTGTTGAAGTTCGGAAATAGCGAACGGAAAATAAGTAAAAAAATTAGAGGAAAGTGAACGGAAAGATTTAAGAAAATTTTCGATAATTCAAATAATTGAACTACGTCGGGAAATTTAGTAGAAATTTTGGGAATTGAATGAGAAATTGAGCAAAAATTTCGGAGATTAATAACGGAAAAATTTTTGAAGAGAAATCGTGAAAATTCATTGAAATTTCCAGAAAAGTTAAGGATAAATGAAAGAGTAAGTTCGTACAAAGCGGGCGGAAAGATTAGTGAAGTTTGAAGAAGAGTAAACGAAAGAATCAATAAAAAATTCGATAATTTGAAAAATTTGAAGTCCGTCGGAAAAATTTTATTTTCATCTTGTGTTTAGAGCGCATTCTCACATTAAAGATAAGTCGTGAGAAAGAAGATAGATTGGAAAGGTTTGATAGAATTTTTTTTGGCAATAGCAAAAGAAGAAAAATCATAATTGAATAAATTGTCGTGACAAAACAAAAATTGAAGAAATTAAATAATAATTAAAGTGAATCGTGCATCAGAAAAATTGTAATCGAAAAATCAAACAATGCCGACTGGTCCAACACCTCCAACTTCCGACGATAACAAGTCTGGATTTAACCCCATTATGATGATGCAGAAGGTTTCCCTAGGAATAATCGCGAGTTCCGTGGAATCATTTTCGGGAAAAGAAAATGTAATTTATTATTTTAAAAAGTTGGAACAGAGAGCAGCGTTAGATTATCGGAGTCAAGAGAATACCCTATTACTATTTAAATTGAAATTGTCGGGAATCGCGTTGGGATTTTTCAAAGCGGATCCGGGTCATGATGCGTTAAACTATGACGAATTAAAGAAAAAGCTTATTGAACAATTCGCACCTGTAAAATACCTGGGGATTATCTGACAAAATTGGGCAAATGTTATCAACGACACGACAAATCCTTTAGAGAGTTTGTCGTCAAAATCAAAACAATTGCAATAAGCTCACGTAAAGATATATTAGGAGAGGTCGGGACATTGTTTATGGGGGAGCCCGTATTAACGTTAGAAAAAGCGGAAGAATATTCTGTTCAAGCGGAATTGAATGATTCAATGTTGAAGGCCAAAACGGTCAATGTAGTTGGAAGTAAAGCGGTTGATGGAAACTGCTTTAATTGTAGAAGAATAGGACATCAAAGTAAGGAATGTACAGGAAAAGTTGGAACAAACAATAGCAAAAATACGTTTAATGGATTTAAGAATCGAAATCGACCGATAATTAATTGTTATTAGTGTGAAAAAATGGGACATTATAGTCGCGAATGCCCTGTGAGAAGGGTAACAGGTAAAAACAAAATACAACGACATATACAAGAAAAAAGTAGGTCATCATTCAATTGTTTCAATTGCGGAAGAACCGGTCATTACTCGCGAGATTGTAGAGCAAAAATCGGGAACGTAAATAGAACTAAAAATCGGGATTACAATGGTAACGCTGTCAGTGAAGTACAATCCGAGAATCCAAGATCAACAAGTACGAATACTAATAACGGCAGACGAAATAATCGAGAATTAATGAGACAAGATCGAAAAGCGGAAAGCAATGGAAATTATCCGCGACAAAATAATCAAAATCAAAGGAATCCGTTAAACTACTAGACTCCTCCCCTCGTGTTGCGGGTGGGAGAAGATTCCTCAAAAATTCCGTACTGGGTCAACGACCAATACCAAGCACCGGTCAACTACCCTTACCAGCCGTAGGGCGGCTCGACCATAAACAAGATAATATGGGTCAACCGTCAACAATAAGCCGACCCAAATAGAGTCGCAACAATCAAAATGAAATCACGGATCAATTCCAATCTAAATTTAACCCTTTAGAATCGCTAGTACCCACAGTTCAAAATGAAACTAGTGATGAAGACAAAATGTTTGTTAATTTTATTATGAATGGCATATTAGTACAATTATTAGTGGATATTAGTCCAAATTATGTTAAAGGATTGCAACTGGAAGATACCAATGTTGAATAAAATAAAGTTACTGGACATACTCTGGATGGCTCAGGCAAAGTATCTGTAGAAATCGCTACAATAGGACACGGTGCTCTGGGAGACTTTGATTTCGTAGTTTGTGAATTAGGAGAGTTTCCGGATGAATTCGTCAATGGATTAATCGGGAAAGATTTCTTTAAATAATTTGATGCTGTTATTAATTTTATAACGAATAAGCTGATAATTGATAATATGAAAATCGATCTAGCTGATAAATACTTAGCTGAAGAAGACGGCGAAGAAAGTTATCATAATTTAACAACAATCAAAACAGGAAGAAAAACTTGCAGTGTGTTTCTTAGTGAAGATATAAAATTACCAGCCAAATGTGAAGCGGAAATACAAGAAAAATTATCGAAAAAACTTACTGAAAATGTTCTAATTGAACCAATTGAAACTAGAATGAAAGGAGCCATGACAGCAAGTGTAGTGAACAAAAATATAAAGATCATGTTACGATTATTGAACGTGGATAATTATGAAGTACAATCAAAGCAAGGGACAAAACTAGCTATAGCTTGTACCGAATTTAAAGTGTTAGAAGGGTATGACGATAATAATAACGCGATTAATTATTATAATAAATATAATAACGATGAAGAATTTCTGAATAAATTTGAATCAGATCATTTGAGAAATGACGTTACAGAACCGACAGTGATCAATTAAGCGATAAATCAGATTCGGATGAAGATGATGGCAAGACTGTAACCGGATTACCAGCCTTAATATCAACAGCATTATACCTTAACCCAAGATTAGGATTAACTCCCATAACCTCACTCCCCAAAACCCTACCATTAACTCAAGAAATAACAATCCCCGATGGAAGATCCCAATCAAAGGGGCGCGAGCCTCTCACGAGATAGACACCGAAAGACCACTTTCTCCCAACGAGAGACCAGTACATAGACGGTTTACACGAAATAGAAAAATACCAAAACGCTACTCACCCTAATAGGTGTAAACAGTTGTAATGAATCGAGTCAATTTGACCACGACGTGTTTTGTCTATTCGTTATTTTGATATTTGATATCGAATTAATCTAACCACTTGTTTTATTCATTCGCTGTTTTGATTATTTGATATTTGTGATCGAGTTAATTCGAACTGATGAATTGTCTGTATGTACGAGCGAAGTTGTTGGTACCCTTATCGAGGAATACAGGAGACATTCAGATTTATATAATGTGAAGTCGCCGCATTACAAGAATCGGAACCTCTGAAAACAATCCCAGGAGACAATAGTTGAGAACTTTAAACCTTCGGTGGCAAATGTAACGGCGCATGATATACAAGCAAAATTCCAGGCGATAAACGTCGATGGTAGTATCACAAATGCAGATAATCCCAAGTCGATTAATTTACCAAGAGATGATTCTACTCCACCATCGCGATTAGCACCGGAAAAATCAACAAAATATTAAAAAAAAGGCGCGAAAGATAGCGAGCTTTTGGAATCGCTGAATGGGAATTTGAAAGTTCTCACGAGAACTTTGAGTGAGGCCAGAACAACTGAGCCCCAACCCTAATAAACTGAGAATGAGGTGTTTGCGTCCTACGTAAAAACAAAACTCGATACAATAACGACTATCGATATAAAAGAAGAGGTGAAAGAGGCAATAATAGCATTACTAAATAAAATCCTCAAAAAGTCGAGTGGAACAAATAATTTATAATTGTATCACTGAAGTTAATCAATCTAATTTCACTTGCCAATACATGTACAGTACATAAAAATTAGGTAAAACAATTAAGCATTACCTCTTATTTGGCTTGTTCTATTATTGATGACCTGTCTAATAATATAAGCATAACCAACCAATATTATTTTTTTGATGATCATAGACTATTTTGTTATTTGTATTAATGTTTTTTTTTTTTTGATAG
>JAZBGZ010001485.1:0-16277 GCA_037414795.1 Stenodera caucasica | reverse complement strand
CTCTGTATTTATGTAACTATCTATTTTGTAAAGTAGATTTATTCCGGAATTATTATTATTTTATTTCGATTTTATAATACCAAAACTAGAATTGAAAAATATATTGATAAATAAATCATTATTTGATGTTATTATTTCAATATTCATTTTAATTAATTATAAAATAAAATCAAATTTTATTGATAACAGTTTTATTGGCTTTTACGGTTCAATGAAAAATTATAATTTTTTGACTAATATACATACAGATCCAAATTAATTCCTAAATAGCCAAAAATAAGCCTCAATTTTCACAAATATAATAACTCACATCCCCCATCTTTTGTGGCTGTTCAAAAATACAAAATTGTCCTTTATCAGAAGACAGATTTTTTCCATCGTAGTTTTTAAAGAAATCACTTTGTCGATTTCAACGGTCAAAAATCCTATTAAAATGGGAAATGTTCACATTCGTTAACAAGAAGTCCCAAGCTAAATTTAATTAACTCACCGAATGGTGGCGAAAACAAACCTATCCTTCTAAAATCAATTGAGCCTGAAAATATCAAAACCGCTCCTACACGAACAATTGATTCATATTTATTTCAATTAGAGTAGGTTCAAGTATGAACCAACAACTTGAAGCTGTCGATTATTACTCATCCCACATACGTTAATGTATTGGTTGTCAAGGTAACAGATGCTTAAGCTAATGGTCATTGATTTGTCTTTTTGACTTTTTAACAAGAGACAGCTTCAAGTCCAGCCTATGTAGGTAACTCCAAACATGAATGTTATCTAAATGAAACGACTATCATCTGATCTGGATCTGTAGAAACCATTGGAAAAAATCATCGTCAGCTCATAATTTTAAATTGTTATGAATAAAAGTCTGACATCATAAAAAAATTCACTTAAAATACAAACTAACACCAACTAAGGAAAATTGAACTCAATATTCAGAGGGTCCAAGGTCAGAAAATTTTAAAACCACCAATTTCCAGGAAAATCCTTTCACACACAAATAATTGAAGTTAATTTCTCAGTCTTTGATGTTATAAGTTGTGAGTTTATAAGACATTGCCGCTTGACCGAATTTCTGTAATTTATCGTGGTTTCAATTCGAGTCGGCCAATTTGAGATCGTTTTTTTTCACATTTCATAATATTCATCCTACAAATCATTTGATATCTTCTCTTGTCTTTTTTTTGATAAAAATGGGGAAAATTCCTTGAGCCAAAATGATTAACAAATTATAATATTTCTCAAAGTTCTTCAGTAAAATCTAAAGTTTTATTTTCAGCAATTTTTATAATTTTTTACTTTTACATTTGTCGAATTATCATTTCAAATGGAAAAGTAGAGAAATTCTAAAAATAATTAAATTTTAAAATGAAGTTTTTCCGGAAATTAGTCAGCATCCCTGTAGATAATTTTATAAAAAAATTTTTGAAAGAATTTGGTTTCAGTTCATTTATACGATAATTTCATGTCATTTAAAAAAACAAAGTTGGTTGCAATTGCAGCAAAACAAAAGAAGATAGGAACAAACTGAAAGGGTCATATCAAGCATAATAATAAACCAAACAAATTTTATATTGGATATTTGTTCATAACTTTCCAAATTAAAAAACTACAGCCATTATTTGATACTTTTGTTATACCCTGTAGATCAATTTTCATCGCATGGGAAAATCCATATCTATATATCCATAAAATCTACAGATAGATGGGTGATTTAAATGAAGTCCTCGATCACTGTATTTATTGCAATCGATTATGTAAAGTTCGAGTCTGAAATATTTTAAATCTTCACTTATATTTTATTTCCGAATTTTCTCATTCAATTTCCAATTTTCTTGTTTTGTATAAAAATTTTGGTTAAGACTATCAAAATCGATACATTACAGTAGAATTAGATTTATTACGATTTATTACGATTTCTTACGTTGAATTCACAAAAAGTTGTATAATTTAAATAAAGGACCGATTCTAGAAACTTATATTGAATATTTATTTTGATCGATTTTCTGATGGACATTATTCAAATTTTTCACCACATTCATCAATACCGATTAGTTTAAATCAATTTAACTTTGACTTACTTTTTACAATTTATAATAAAACAAAAAAAATTATGGTAATGATCGACCTAATAATTCTTAAGCATCCTTCAATCTTAATATAGATGTAGGAGTTTCTGTATTCTATCGGCTAAAAACCTTTTCTTTTATAATTGAATGAGATGGCATATGATTAATTATTTCAATAAATTGTAGAATGTGGTCTTTTCGAGATATTCGCGTTATGAAAATTTATCTTGTTAAAAAGAAAAAACAGATAAATTGAACATTAATTTTTTCTCAAGCCTTCTCAAATGATGAACAATATTATCTGGCATCGTTTTATTTTGAATACTTCTCACATTTCTTACGATTGAGAAAACGCCTTGTGTTTTATTGAAATGAGAAATGGGATGTCTTTTTTCAATAGAACTTTTCATTTCCAATTCAATTATTTACAATCAAAAGAGTTTTTAGTGGCAAAACTGAAATAAGCATTCTTTACAACTGATTCCAAATTAAAATATGGTCAATTTCCCCGAAAGTTTTGTGTTTCACAATTAACATTTTCAGTGGAACGCAGACAATTTATAGTCATTTGGCTCTAGAATAAACCATTATTTTTGTTTCCCCAATGATTTAGATTGCGTTCATTATGTTCACTTCTGTTAGTTCTGTTCTAACAATCTCTTTAGAGTACTTCAGATACCATTAACAATTTTACCCTTAACTTTTATTATATTAGACCCTTCTCCAAATATGGATAATTCTCTCTCTACTTTATTTATAGAAAAAATGTGTACTTTGGAAAGAAAAAGCATTTGAATAAAAGAAATTAAATATTGGTTTTTTCGAAAATCAAATAGAAGTAGAGTCCGACAAAAATTAAAAAAAGTGGAATGAAAATTGTAAATCAAAGATTTGCATTACAACAATGGGCTCAAAATTACCAGCAAACGAACACAAACCAATAAATCAAGAGAAAAGGACGGAATATTACCCATCTGTAAAATTGTTCGTATCTTTATTTTTAGGTAGAGAAATTCTAGTTCTGTTTGTTCACATATCGGGATTCCCCTGCATGTATGACTTATTTATATTTTGAAAAATATTTAAAAAAACAATACAACAATGAATATAATATAATATAAGGGTTATTATTTTGATAATTCAAATGATTCATTTTCCCGTTACATTCAGTAAACATGATTAAAGCATCCAAAAATTTATTAATTGGATTAAATATGTACATTTACTGTTGTTATGATTCATGAACATATATTCAATAAAAAATATGAAGAGTGTAGAAATGAAATTATAAAAATTCGTTTCTATTTCAATGATATTCGATTTGTTCAGAAAGGGAGGGAGTCCCGATATGTAAACAAACAAAACTAGAATTTCACCGATATGTAAACAGACAAAACTAGAATTTCTCTACCTGAAAATAAAAATATAAACAGTTTCACAGATGGGCAAGATTCCGTCCTTTTTTCTTGATTTATTGTTTTGTGATCGTTTGCTGGTAATTTTGAGCCCATTGTTGAAATGCAAATCTTTGATTTACAATTTTGATTCCACTCTTTTAAATTTTTGTCGGACTATACTAAAAATAATATAAAATATCAAAATCAAGACTCAGTTTTCTTATACTGCCATTCATTATGTTGAAGTTCTGACTTAAAATTGAGATAAAATTGTGCTTGGAAAAGGAAATAAATTTATAAAGAAAGAAATAGCAATAAATAGGAAATTTGTTCGTTTTTTAACGATATATATTTATTCATTTCCACCATCTATTGTTTTTTTTTCTCCCCTTTTTAACTGTCAACTAATGGTGATACGATCGAAGTTTGGGAAACTCACATTCACCAATCACCAATCACATTATTTCACGATGACGTGATACTTTGTAGGGCCGGATCCAGGGTCTTTGGCGCCCTGGGAACAACGCTGAATATGAAGCCTTTTAGAAAGTACATTGAAAATGATTAATAATAAAATATACATATAACGGATGTCCGTTGTACGAAACCTAAATCAAAGATCTGGGCTATTTACGAGACGATCTGCGTGAAAGTTTCGGAGATATAAGCTGCATTTAATCATCAAAATTTTTTTCGGTACTGTACCGGGAAGACCACTAATTAAAATCTAA
Source organism: Stenodera caucasica (assembly GCA_037414795.1). Lineage (NCBI taxonomy): Eukaryota > Metazoa > Arthropoda > Insecta > Coleoptera > Meloidae > Stenodera > Stenodera caucasica. Next base: position 12,077 of record JAZBGZ010001485.1, on the reverse strand, counting down.
TTTCAAATTTACATACATATTATATATAATTATGAAAATTTTCATTGATTAGAAATCAAATAAGGAAATTACATTGGTGTATTGACTCATTTTCCAATTTTTGTTCATTTCTTGTGAAAAAATTATTAAATAATGAGAGAAGTCGGCTCAGGATTAAATTTTAGATCTTTCTTAAAACATGACTAATTTACTCAAATTTTTGTTTAGAAATTATCGTTACTACGCTGTCGTGAAAATGGCCAAGCTGTCATACAGTGGACAGCCTGTAATATGCTCTTACATCAACTGAATAGAAAAAATATAATCTTGAGATAGTTTTAAGGATATTTTCGAACACTTGAATATTAATTAAAAAAGACTGAAGAAAATTGATGAATTAGAGGCATAGAACTTTTGAGAGAAAATATTTGAATATTAGAAGGAAAATTGAAAATTCTTATAAAAGAAAATTAAAATTTATACCTATAGAATTGACTAGAAATTTACAGACAACAATATAAGTGAAAAATTTAACAGAAAAATTGCGGATAGTAAGAGAAATAAAATTAAGATTTTTTTTCTCAAAGCTGCGTTAAAACTCAAAATTACTTTAACACAATAGCGATTCCAAAATATGTCTCAATGCATACAAATTTTCCAACAATCCAATTTCTTGCTATTTGTTCAAAATAGAATTGAAATTTACCGATTCACATATAGAATAAGTTTTGAAGATGTTATTAAAATCTTGTGTTTTATGCAGATTGAATCAATCAAATTTACAACCAAATAAATCGCTATATGATTCCAGTTTATGTCAAATAGATCAAAATTAACGAGCTGAATTTTTGATTGCACCTATAACTGATGATAAATCATAATGAACCGGATATGTAGTGTTTAAGTTTTTAAAAAAAACAGCTGAATGATGTTACGAATTATAGCTCAATTTAATGTTATTTCACTCAATTCTAATTAATTAGTGTTTCTAGTTGAGAAGGTCTAGTAAGTTCGAAATAATCGATTTTGTTCTTTCAAATGATAAAGATTCCAATTCGGTTCTTTGGTTAATTTTTTTTTAACTTATTAGAGAGACAAAAAAACTAAAACTATTCAATCATTGTCACTTTCAAGTTCTCTACAACTAAAATCTACTTTTAAAACATTTTTCAAATATACCACAAATTATTCTACGGAATAAATTACCACAAAAGAAGAAATGTTAATTAATTTTTCAAGTAATTGTATTTTATTATTCCATTAAATATTTGTACATTATTAAAATGGCTAATTATTTACCATAACCATAACCGACCCCATATCCCATTCCATAACCACCGCCATAGCCTCTACCGTAACCACCGCCATATCCTGCACCATAACCACCACCACGACTATAGCCACCACCGTTACCGCGACCATAGCCACCTCCATAGCCTACACCTACACCATATCCTCTACCAGAACCGCCACCATAGCCTCTACCCCAACCACCTCCATAGCCTCTATTAAAACCGGCATTATAAACAATTGGGGTAGCTTTGGTAGAACAAATCAAGAAGGCAAAACAAAAGACGAATACCTTAAAATGTGAATTGAGAGTCTTTATGTTATATTTAATGGAGTAAAATCTCACTCACAATTAATAGTTTCATTTTGTTTAAATGACAAAATAAACACTTCTAGAACAAGACAATTGAACGTGCTTTATATAGCTATTTTTGCTTTTTTACAAATAAATCTGGAAACAAAAGAAAGATCAAGGACTTAATTACAAATTCTATAATTGAAGTATAACAATAATGTAATAATCATATAGACGATAATGATGATGGCAATTAAAATGGGAGCGATTCTACGGAATTATCATTCAGATCTTAGTTTTTATGGCGATTTAGGCATATCTAATGAGCCCTGAAAAAATTATTCGAATTTTTGGATTTAAACTCATCATGTAACACAATAGCGATGGGCTTTCGCAAAACAACACTCAATCCTTAATCTAATTCTCAACTTTATTAGTTCTATTACGTCAATTCTGCATTGAGGTTATGTTGAATGACTCAAGATAGAGTACCGATGAGGCTGATTTTATAAACGATATATTTTCAATAGGACTATAATTAAAAGATTTAATTTTTTCCAGATTGATCAAGTACCTAAATGTCATGGTCAATAATTAACAAAATAATTTTTTTTTATTTGATTTTATTATATCAGGATTGAGTAATGAAAAAGTTATAGATGGTCTCATTTTTCGATCCATTATTTTCCATGATATTTGCCATTTCCACCACCAAATCCACCACCGCCTCCAAAATACACCACCACCACCACGACCACCCTGACCACTATTACCGTATGACGATGGTAAAGCTTCGACTATTGCAACTAAAATGAAAGACATGAAGATTATCTGAAAAACAATGAAATTAATTAATATATTCAGAAAATATACCTTCAAAAGTCGACTAGTGGATGCCATTATTACAGTAACACAATCTGATCTGTAGAATAATATTCGATTCTTATAATTCACACCTATTATTATACCTGTATTTATATCGATTCAAAAAGTACAAAAAACAAATTATAATATTAATTAAAGCGATGGTAAAATGAACGTAGCATTCAATTTGAGCTGATGATCGATTCCAAAAATATGATTATTGGTAGGATTTTTTCTGGTACTTATACCGAATGTTTCATCCAAGAACTATCTTAATCAAAAGTTTCCGACACTTATAATGAGTATTCAAATAAATTTCTCTCAATTTCCAATTATTCATTAATGAGATGAACCTATAATTTGTCCCAATTCTAAAATTCATTATTAGAAAAATGATTTGAAGTGCACGTTTTCAATGGGTCGCTATGTACATTTATTTTTGTGTAAAACATTTCGAAACTGTTGCAGCAAAAATATTCGAAAATTGATGATATCATCGAGTAATAAACCATTTAATTCAGCGGTTATTTTGCCTTTATCCATCAATCAAAATAATTGAAATTTTAATAATAATAATTTATTTTTTCATTAATATGAGAAAACAATTATGTTCAAAGCAACGCAAAAACATTACGAAAAAATCTCTCACACGCCAAAAAAGTAATTGTCTCTCATTTAAAGAATAAATTGTTCGAATATTTATCGAAATAGGTTTGTTATTTATCGAGATTAACATTTTCAACAAAAAAGTTTTGATTTTTAATTAAATTAAAGTAAATTGAATTGAATTAAATTAAATTTTAATTTAAACGGCTCAATAATACGATGAGCTACTTTTTTAGCCATTTCCTGAGTCCTTTACAAGTTGAAAGATTCATAAATTAGATTTTCAGCCAAAATAGCTCTTATTCTTCTATATATATCCTACATTTTCATATATTCAACAGAATCCGGAATTTATCATAGTGTCAATTTTCTTAACAAGTTTTACATTTTGCATTGAAATTTTGATACTTTTCTTTAATTTGTAGAAACAGTTTAATTCAATTGTTATAGGTACTTATTTATCGGAAATTTGGAGCAATAAATACTGATTGAAATGGGATTTTTTCAGTATTTTTTTCACAATTAAAGGCGTGTGGTGATTTGAATTTTTCGAATAATACGATAAAACATGACTGATTTGGTAGAAAAATTGATACTATTATTGAATATAAACTGAAAGTCGCTTCTCAATATGGTGACTATTATAGTCTAGATTCAACAAATAATAATCAATAATAATATCGATTTATTACAGGTGGTCTCGAATGATCGCGAAAGATTTTTGAGAGATGAGTTCTCATGATCATTTATCAAGAACAGTCTCGTTTTCATAGGTGGTGGAGTTGAGAAAAAAATTAAGTTCTTTCCCTAAAATTCATACAACCTCTAAATACAGTCTGTCATAAGGGTTTTGTTTCACAAAAAAATGAAGAGCGATTCCCAAGACTCTTAAAGGAATCACTCAAAGATTATACGAGTTATTAAAGTGACTATATGGCAATTGTTGGAAATGATTCAAATTAAAATCGACCTTCTTAATTCTCATCAAATTATCAGAACAAAATAATTGGTTCAATAATCATTTTATATGGATAGTCAGTGTGAGTAACATTGAATATTTCTATTAAATATGGAAATTATCAAATATTAATAATAATAAATAACGATTATTCTCACCTGTCTAATTCAAATTTTTCTTAATTTTTTTTCAATCGCTTATGAAAAAATTGAGAAACGTTTATTTTATCAAAATATGTAAGACATTCTTCTCATTCTTTTCCAATTACCGTTTTTTTTTTATTCGATGAAAATTGCGAAGTTGATTTTGATTTGACCCATTTATGAAATAGTCATATAGTCATTTTCATATCACAGACAATCTTCGAATAATCTCTTGAAAGTCCTTGAAGGTTGTTTTCCAGTGTTTTGAAAAATAAGTTTTTTATGGGAAATATTGAACAAAATTTCCCTCACCTGTTTGGTAAAAGATAATTCCAAATAAAAGAAAGAGAGGGAAGAAAAACAAGTTGAAAAATTATAATCAGAAGATTCAGTTTTTTGCTACAAGGCCTAAGAATTTGGTTGAAAACTGAACTGTTTGAATAGAAATGTCAATAAGGTAAAAAAAGAATATTGAGAAAAGGTGTAATTTCACGAGATGCTAAATTTCAAGCACCGACCCTCAAACTGCGCAGGTCACTGATGATATGACAACCGGGACATTTGAAATTTGAGTAATCTACCGATATGTGATGGTCTTCAGAGAAACAAAAAATACTTTGATTAAAGTTTTTATTGAACTGAAATTTAGTGCTACAAAAGCTGAAATGCCATAATATGGGAGCACTCACATTATTACAAAACAAATCCAAAATATCAAAAATCTCAAAAAAAAAACGGACTTTAACAAATATAAATAAGAGTGATCATTAAGTGAACTCCCATCAATAGATTCTTTCAGTTTTCCACTCAACAAATTATTAATACCAATCTTTTCTTTATTATTAGGTTTCTTATTATTTTTATCATTATTTTTTCTCTTTCGCTGTGTTGGACAGAATCTTAATTGAGTATTAATATTTTTATGAATGGGGAATTTATTTTCGCAATCTTCAAAGCAGTGATTATCATTTGCTTTTGGTAAAATAAACAAATATTCAAAATTTTCAAATGTGTGTAAATTTGTGACTTCTGATTAACAAAATAGTATTATCAAACGTCTTTCATTCGAATAGTGCTCTAGCTATATCATCTCTTCGATTTCTTGCTTCAGTGAGATGATCATGTTTAACGATTCATATCAAAGTATTTCAGCATTCTAAATCGCCCAAATAGCAGGACAAAACTGAATGTGAGTCCTCTCATATTATGACATTTCAGTTTTTTTATTATTAAACTCCAATTCAATTAAAAATGTAATCAAAGTATTCTTTTGTTTCTCTAACAACTACCAACGGCAGATCACTGAAATCTTAAATGTCCCGGTTGTCATTACTAATGAGTATAACCAAAGTATGACTGTGACCTGCGCAGTTTGAGGGTCGGTGCTTGAAATTTAGCATCTCGTGTAATTTCAGGATACGCATTCTTTCCTCAAAAAAAACATCATTTAACTCCATCTAAGCTTCCTAGAAGTATGCAACTAAGAAAACTTGGAAGACAACCTTGAATATTATGGTGAAAGAAAACGAATTGTCATGGATAATTTAATATTTCAAGTTCATTATTTATTTCTGATCTTCACAATATTACAACTGATGATAATTGCATCAATAATTCACAAAATTTACAACGATTAGTATTTCAATAATTACAAATCATACATCACATTTTATAAAATTCAAGTTTTTCAACAGATTAAAAGTTGAATTTAATTAAAATAAAATATTTCAGTTACACTTATGAAATTTTGCAATATTTAGAACATCTACAATTGGAAAATCATTCAATTACGTTACATAATACTGATTTTTTCAATATCTTGAGAACATTAACAAAGTTAAAATTGTCTGTTTAGAAAATTACAATATTCATAAGTTCAATGATTCGATTAATTTGAGAGACTTATCATCAACGGATAATCAAATTACAAATCTCATCAAGAATAATTTCTTTTGTTAAATGAACAAAATCTAAATCTGACAATTGCTGCTGAACTTCATTTGTTTTATTTTGGCTGAGGCTATTTGACTAAAATAATCCAATCAAAAGTAACGTTATTATAACACCAATAAAACAAATGACAAATGACACAATAAAATAATCAAACTAATTGATTATAATAAACGCCCTTCACATTCAGATGAGCCGCAATGACAATAAAGGACGCGTCCTGGTACACTACCAATATCATAATTATAATTCCATGTTAATTCAGTACCAGCCCGTATGAATTGTGATGAAAAAAATGCAACCCATGGAAAACGTAAATCATGTGTATCAACAAATACATTTTGTACGAAAATATTTGTTGAACATGAATGCTGTAAGCAAAAAATTAACGAATTCAATTGATTTGATAATTTTAAATAAGATTCTAGTTGAATTACGTTCAAAAATCGTCCAATATTGCCAACAGTTTTTGTATCCATTACATACGGTTCATCTTCATCAAAAAATGAACGAACTGATAGATATTTTGATGTTTCTCCATCGTCAACTGTTTTCGGATTAAAACTCGATACTTCTTTTGGATCTAAAAAATCGTAATCGTAAGATTAACTTCAAATTAGAGAAAATTTTCCTTCAATCAATTAAATAATGATTGAAAATGAAAACTTACCATCTTCATCATCACTGATAGTGACAGTTTCAATTTGTTCAGAAACAGTATCTAAGGTCGATTTCTTCTTATTATCATCATTATTATTATCATGTTGACTCACACGTCGTCTTAATTTCATTGTATTTTCTGAATTTTCTATATTTATATTAATTGATGGATTCGATGGTATAAAATCTGTGTCGTTATTTTTACGTTTTTTCTTTTTATCTTGTAATTGTTGATAATTGTCATTATCACATTTGTTATCATCCTTATTATCATCATCATCATCATCATTTTCAGGTGTTTGTGAACGACTTTCATTATTATTATGATGATTATTTGTATTATTTTTGTAATTTTTATCAGGTTCAATGACATCATTTTCATAATCTTCTTTATTTTTTTCACAATTTTCAATATAATCTAATTCAGCAAAATATTCATCGCCATATTGTTGTCCATCTTCATTAGCCATTTGTTCTGTATGTATTGTACCAGCATATATACATATAAATGTACCCTGTGGTATATCATTAACACAACGTATACCCCAACCACGATTATATGTTTTGAATACTTGTAATTTAACATTCATTGGATGTTGTACAACACGATTTAAACATGCCGATTTTGAACATTTACAATTTTGATTACATTCATATATATCAGTTAGTATTTGTTCAGGTAAACGACGATATGTAAAACCAATTGAATTATAATCGATATTTTCACCCATATATTTAGCACCTTCTAATGTTAATTGCCAACATGAACATTTTTTTTATGCGAACAATCATCTAAACAATCACAGCCACATAGAAATTCTTGATTTAAATTCAATAATACATCATCCATTGGTTGTCGATGTGTTATATAATTACAGAAATCTAATTTATCATTATTTATACCATTTATAACAGGTACTGTTACTTGTTCTAAACCATTTGATAAATCTTTTATAATTGGTTCACATTCAACTGTAAATTCAGCTAAACAACGTACATTTATACTAAAATCAAATAAATCAACTGTCATTTCATTTTTTGTCAAATGTAAATATTTATCAATTTCAAACATATTACGTAACATACGGCCACAAGGTGATTTATATAAAATTTCTTTACGTCCCCGTATTTTGATTGTTATACGTGCCCAACAACTTAATAGTGGTTTCGACAGTGGATAATGGCCACGTAATTTATTCAAATGATGACGTACATAATCTTTGCAAGCTGGTGAGCATTGATGTGGCTGATATAAACGATTCGTTATTACTTCATCACGTGGTGTGAAATACATTATTTTACTTGTAGGTTCACTAATAGCATTATTATTATTTTTCGTATTATTGAAACTATTCAAATTATTCGATGGTAGAAATGGTACTGTTGGTATCGGTCGATTTGTTATTATTATTGGTAATAATTGTTCAGGACGTGATGTTGATTTTCTTGCAACAGCCCGTTGTTGTTGTTGTTCTTTTTGTTCGCTAAAAGGCTTTTCAAAATCACTATTTTTCGTATACTGTATAATTGTTATAAATTCATCTGGTGCATTAATTTTAATAATTAAAGATGTACACCCACCATCATGTCTTTTATAAGCGTTTCGTTCTTCTTTGAACATTGGACTTAAACGTGGCGAACCACGATATATCTATTCGCTAGGATTTAATGAATCGAAATAAATCAATGCTAATGAACAATCAACATTCATAACTGTACACATTATCCATTTACCATCATATTCAACAAGTATCGATTGACCTTTTAAAAATTTCACCATTGGACGATCTTATTCTGTTTCTAATAAATATTTTTTTATGAATTGTCGACTTGTTATATGCATATCTTCCCAAACATTATTACTTGATTCATATACTGAACATACATTATTATAATTTACATATTGTGAATAACCAATATCGAAAAATATCAAATATCTGCAATTAGAAAAAAAATTAATCAATTAATTCAAATCAATTTAAAATAATCAAAGAAGCGAACAGAGTGGGATAAGAATTAATTTAGTTTGATTCAATATAGACATTTTTATGATATAAAGAGAAATGAGAGTTACAATCATTACCGGAAAAATAATAATAAAATAATGTGATGTCAATCGTGAATATTATTCTTTGAACTTTTGAAAAACTATTTTTGGCCACTATATAAATAAGAAAAATATCCTGTTCATCCTAAAGAATGCTCAATAAGCATTATTGAATTGATTTTATTCCAATTCATTTTTTGGGTAAATAAATAATTGTAGCTAACCTGTAATTATTTTGAGCTACTGGTGGTTCTGCAACAATTCCAGGATAATATAGCTCATGACGTATTTTACGTATTTCACCAGTTGATACAGCTTCCTTGAATGATGCAATTATGCGTCTACCAATTTCGAAACGTATATTTGATGGTTTTGACATTACTAAATTTTTACCATTAACAATACGTTCTTTATGTTTGTTTAATTCTAACATTTTATATTTTCTTGCTTCTTCATCACTGACATTATCATTTTTTTCATTTATTATTGACTTGAACCGTGCTTTCATCCAACTGCCGGATGTTTGAGCTTCACGACTTATATAATAAATCTCATCTAGAAAACAGAGATAAATGAGTTGTTAGATCATTGATAATCAACATTAATAATGACATCATTCAATTACTAAAGACAAACAATAAGACAACCAACCAATCAAGAGTGACTTCTTTTTCAAAGTACCAACAACCGGACAATCTGCAGGTGTTTTTTTCTTCAAGTATTCGATTACTATCAACAGCATCTATCGAATGATTACGTTTAATAATACTACGTTGACTTTTACGTGGAGTTTGAGGACGATCTAAAATACAAAAATAAATTAATAGATAGAAATCAGTTCAATAATAAATTAATGGTTAACCATTTTCTTTGATTGTAGTCTGATCATCAATAATATACAGCTCTGGAAATTCCAAACGTTCACATCGAAATTCTCCATATAAATTATTTTGTATTTTATCTAATAAATCTCTCACATCTTTCAGATCATTTTGTTCATCACTTATATTTTAATTTTGATTGTCTTGATTCAAAATTTTCAAATTCAATATTAATTTGTTTTTTGATATCAATTTTTTCTAAAGTTTTTCCATAAACATTATCAAAATTCTCCAACAAAACATCGATATTCTCTAGTGATAAATATTCTAGTTTGTTATTTTTATCAGTATCAATGTTACCATCATCATCTTCATCGGAATCATCAATTTCAAATGTTTTATTACGTACTGGTAAATCTAAATTTAATAATGATTGATTCTTTTTTAACAAATCCACACTATTATCAAAATGTTCCAATGCTAAATTATAGCAATCTTGACAAATCTCTTTTTTACCAGCTTTAACATTCTTTATACGATAAAATGATAAACAGAAATATGGTGCTATCAACATATTTCTTGCATTACCATTATTATCATTACATTTATTTTTATTTTTACATAAATAATTTATACATTTGTTTGTTACCGTTTTTTGTACCAAATCAATAATTTCCATTGGTTTTTTACCACCATCATCATCTAGAACAACAATTTCATCCTTTATGGTTTTCAGTTGTTTTTCTAATTGTTTGTTCTCATCAATTGTTGTTTGTTGATTTAATTCATTGATTTTATCACTTATTAAATGATCGGATTCACGTACAATTATCTGATTCGATTTAATTGTTTCATCAATTTCCATCAAATCATCTTTCATTTTAGTTTGAGTTGATTATTTTTTATATAAAATTAAAAAAACTCAAAACAAAAATTATAACATACCCTCACTTTATATTTAAGGCACTTTCAACTTAAATTCAATGATATTTTACCGATATTGTACGACAATTCACTATAATTTTATTGTTTACTCGATTGAATTATTGAAATAAGTCAGACTTGAATTACAATCAAAATCATCAGAAACTATTCAATTGTCAACGACCCAAACAACGCTCAGATCACAGAGTAACCAACTATAGAACCTCGGTGCAAAAGCAGCGCCCTCCAGTCACGTCAGAGTGAAGTAGATTTGGGCGGTAAATTTGAATTACTATTGTGCCATTATTATTACATTTGTCATTTCAAAGTTAAGTTTTTTCCAAGGAGGTATAGATATCTATCTATACCTCCTTGGTTTTTTCTGTAAATTGCACACATAAGTCAAATATTGGAAATTGGGTTCTATGAATGAACTACATAAAAACCAAATTACGGAATTTTCAACACTTGTCCAATATATGTGCAGTTTACAAAAAAGACTTAACATCAACAACAAAAATAGCACTTTAATCATTCGAAAGGCCGCAAGTAGGTAAATTACGATACTGATTATCTTGTACAAAATTATTCACATCTATTAAAAATTATGCTACATAGAAAATATTTAAGCTATATAGCTGTACAATGTAACTGAAGTCGCTAAAATCTTTGTGAATCCTATTTTATGGAGGATTCCAACAGTAGGATAATGAAAATAGGAATTCAAACAAATTTATGATGGCTTACCTAACTGTATTTGATATTATTTGATGATCAATCAACTTTATCGAAAAGGCCTAACAATTATTGAAAGAGCTGATACGGGCCTGTACTAACATTTATACTTATATTTATTTATATCAAGCACCATGTACGGATCTCTATCTCGCTTGTAATAATCATTAGTAGAATGGTTGATTGTTTGTTTTTTGACGGTGAATATACTATTTCAATCAAAAGAGGCAATTGTTGGTCATTTAGTGATCGTGGTTGGCATCAATAGTGACAAATAATGGACCAAATACTGATACTTTTCACAATAATCACAGTTTTATACAGTGTATTATTCATAGGAGCAGTTCTTGATATAGTTAGTACATAAGATAAGTCAATTTTACACGACATTATTATTGATGTTTGCGAATAATAAAACGACCCTAATATAAGCGTTTTACATGAAGATTCTCATCTTAAAACTCTGAAGTACATTTTTTTTGTAAAATGGCTTGAGTCATTTTAAAAGTAAATTGTGACTTATTTTACAGAGAAACAATAAATTTATAATACGTAGACTGGAACAAGGCAAAAATTTTAAAAAATTATCATTATTTTCAACAGATTTTCTAATATTTTTGCTTCAATTAGAGGCAGATCTTCTATTAATCATTAGATTATATGTTATAATTATATTAATTCTATTGTGCAATAATAGTTTTATTATTTTCTTCTTAATGTGTAATAGTACATATTAATCAATTAATAGAAATTGATGAGATTCTACGAAATAATCAGTTAGTATTCCTAGTTATAGCCCCTAAAC
>JAZBGZ010001482.1:0-16306 GCA_037414795.1 Stenodera caucasica | reverse complement strand
GTTTGTACATTGCCGTGACCAGGATTCGAACCTGGGTTACTACGGCCACAACGTAGGGTCCTAACCACTAGACGATCACGGCTATCGGGGATATGTTGCTTTCTCTGCTGTGAAAGCATTTAATGTCCTCCTTTTAATTTCAACGGGTTCAACCCAAATTATGGGGATTCGGATAAGGGATAACTTATCTATTCTGATTACCACTTCGCCTCAAAGGTATAGTGTACTTGTTCTTCTAAGGGTCGCCCTTGCACCCCTTATTCCGCCGTATTATTAAATTCTCTCCCTTTCTCGTTCACTCTTATTCTAATCTACTAACCGACCAAAAAAAAAAAGAACCGAAGGGTGGTTTTCATGAACCGCTTTGTTGTTAGAACGAACTCTGTCACTCCAACCCGAAATCCAAGTTGAGCTCATACAATAAGGTTTGACGCCTTCTTTAATTTACCTCAATTCAACGGCCTTAATCTCATTAAACGTTCTCGGTTCTGTCCCTTTTTTTTTTTTTTAACTATTTCTGTATTTATTGAATTTGTTCCCGTATATAAATAAAACACACACAAAAAAAATGAATTTCATCAAGAGGGAGTTGGGAAATTACATTTAGACAAAATGATGTTTATTCGAAAACGTTTTCCAAGACATGGCTCCATATTTACTTTGCTCCTCCGCTTTTCCCACCTCTATAAAATAAATTCTAATTTTGTCGCTGATGGGGAAATTCGGCATTATATCAGAGGAAAAAATTCCGGTAAAGGAGCGGAACTTGAAATCGACAAAATAAATATAATCTTTTGGATTCGAAGTAGTGCACGTGTGAATATTTTTCTTGTTTTCCGAAACTCGATGCCCCATCTGTATTGGGGCGTTTTTTCTAAAAAACTAACAAAATTTCGTTCGTTTATTTGTAAAACAATGGAACTAAAAGTAAAAAATTGCATTACTTCAGACTACAGGCTGTCCTCTGCACGATACATTGTTAATTGTTTAGATATACTCGTTGTTTAGGGAGCCAAATATGAATTTTTCTTGTTGGCTCCATAATAATTCTTGTAGAGGGGACGCTCGGTATTTTGTAGTATTTGTAATAAAACCTCTGGAAAAGTATTTTGTTATCTAAATAGTTTAAAAGACCGAGCTCTTATCGATAATGGATTTCCACATGAAATTGCTATTGCTGGATGTGATTCTCTCGAAATGTAGACAACGAAATATTGTTGCCTTTCATATCACATCAACACAAATTGAAAACATTTCAAAATCACAGATCCTCCAACTATAATCTACCAGTCAGTCACAAAAAAAAAAAAAACGCAATAAAGGAAACACTTTTATATTGAGTGCATTTCAGTCTATATGAACAGGAAAAAAGTACAAGGGCGTTATTATTATCAGAGAAATATGATATTGACAGCATGTTAGACGTGAAATTGTTAAAATGTGTGTATCAACATTATTGGTAGCCGATTCAAGTGAATAAAAGTATATCTGTGCGTGTCATATTTCTATACAGGGTGTTCGATTTGAGGAAATAAGTCACAAAATTGACAACGCAGCTCTTCTATTATTGCGATTAATGTGTCATTCTTCTCAGTAGAACACTCTGTATATAAATCTCGTTGTTTTTTTTTTTGTTCTCTCGCTCTCAACAAATCATTGTTCCATTTGATTGAACTGTCATCTGTTGATATGTCGCCCTTCAATATTACAACAGAAACACTTTTACCTAAATTTAATATCCATCGACGACGGCTAGTCTAAATAGTGGGCCATGATTCAATCATTCCATCCACAAAACTTTCATCGATAACGATCATGTTGTTAACTGTTAATCAACCCCTAAAATCTTGAGCGTATTATTAGTAAAATCTTAAATCTTCTCAAAATCTAAATACGCCCCAAATAGAGGAGAAGAAACACATTCATCACAAGACGAAATTAAACAGTCTAAACATTTTCCAATATAAATTGTTTGAATTAATTCATACTTTATTACTGTTTTTTTGTTCGATTGAAACACTAAATTGAAGTCAATTTTTATAATAAAAACTGAAATTTATTTTTATCTGGTGCTGTTATAGTTTGAAACAAACATGAAGCTTCAATAATGGAGGATATCGTATTGTTTCACAACTTCATTAAATGGGGCTGTTTACAAATAGAAATATCACCATCAAACTTTGACTATTTGTTGTGTTTAAAGCACGATAAAGTTCCAAAACTAGGTAGATTTCAATTCTATGTTGTTATTATTGTTTGGATGAAACAATAAATAGATATGAGAAAACAGGCTGTCCGTTAAATGACAATTGATATTTCCGTTCTTGGAGCGAACAAAAGATACTCCAGAATTATCAGCTAGTAGATTCTTTTTTCCGGTGATAAAAAATCGAAATGGACGTCTCAAAGCCGGTCCTGCTTGATCCCGAAAATATTCGTTTAAATAGTAGATAGACAGAAGAAGTGCTCCGTTTTTACATTTCCATCAAGGAGGGTGAATAAATATATATGTATAAAATTGAGGACTTATCGTCAAGAGAATACACCCCTATTTCCGATACTTCCAACCGAAATGACCATTTGCATTTGTTTCTAGTCAATTTTAATAACAAAAAAATAAAATAAAAATCACTAGATACTTCAAAAATTTGATGTTGGTATATTTTCAGAAATAATCATCGAAATTTTTGAATTGACTGTACAATTAGGTGTCACACAGCCGATTTTACCCTATACAGTCAAGATCGATATGCCTTTAACTCACAAAACAAGTCAATATTTCAGCTTTGTGCAGTCTCAACCACCACTACATTAGTATACAGAATGTCCGCTATCAGAAGTTGCTCGAATATTTGAACAAAAACGAAATTCTCGAATCCGTATACTGGAATATCTCCATAATCCGGAACAAGTCTTATTTCATCTTCCGGTAAGATTACAGATTGATAAACACGAATTGAGTGACTCATTAAAGGGAGCTATTTTAGAGCGGACAGTCGGTATACGTTGAGTATTGTTCTACTGTTTTGTATTTTCAACCAGCATAGTTAATTAGCGTTGGGAAATTGAATGAAAATTTTCCAATATTGGCCTGGTAGGAGCGTTTTCTGAAAGAAATCACAAATTGAATTCTTTTCAGAGATTTTAATTGTTATTTTTCTAGAACCAAATCATTAATTTTCATTATTATTCATCGATTTTATTTCCAGGGAATTTCCGCAAAAATTTTTTGACGTTACAATAATTATAAAACATTTCCGACAATATATCAAAGTGTCAATTCGTGTAAAAGTTCATTCATTCTCTAGAATCTTGTTATAAATTAATGTCGTAAATTATAAGTTTTTCAGACTATAGAAAGAGAGAGAGAGATAGAGTTCACGTCGTTGATACTCTCGTATTTCCGTTTCATCAATTTCCAGCCAGGTTAATTGCTTTTTATTTCCAATTAAATTTCAGCGTTGCTACAAGAGCTTCTCTAATTATCTTCCATAGACTCAACTACAATTGTTTTTATTTAGCCTTCTTCGATAATTTGTTTTCTCTCTTAGAAAATCTAATTTTACAAGGGTGGAAATCTTGGCGATATCGTATTCTCTGATCAATCAGCCCTCAAGTATTGCAATATATATATACTTACCAGTATTACTCATATTGTTGATGTTGACTTAATCGCGAATCAGTCACGTGCAAGAAAAGTAATAAAATCGGACAAGAACATCCCTTATTTGATGCTACTAGCTGGAAATAGCCACTAATTTAATGCATTCCTAATGAAATGGGATTATAAAAATTTTATAAAGTTGGTAATTTCAATCACTACAGGTCAATATTTTTAGGGGTTGGATTAGGATTTGGAGAAATGAAGAATTTGCCTAATGATTTATCTGAAATATTTGATTCCTCAAGGATGCCTCGAATGAAAATTTTCCTATATTATTCCTCTTCAATTTATTTTCTTTTACTGAATCAAAACATTCACAAAATTATATATTTTATAAGTGGTGATAAAAATATAATTATAAAGATTTAATATAGGCCACGATACACAGTCCTGGATTACCATCTGGATCGTTAATGACCACCTCAAATTTATATTCATTTTTCGGTAATTCCGATACTGTACAATCATTTTGATCAAAACCAAACGTATCGAAAGTATAATCATTCTATACCATCAAATGAGCATTAAAATTAGAAATTAATCGCGAAAACGATCTCAATAACAGTAGAGATGGATCGAACTTCTCCTCTATCCCATCTCTATTGTGATCAAAATCGTTATCAATTGACGACTTACAGCTGCTATAAGATCCTTGTCCTTGATCGACGGTGATGAGGCCGATTGGAATTTTTCGTAGGCACTTTTGAAAAACTCATCCCTAAGGTAACCGAAACTGGCATCATCATCATAAAAATTTTCCCAATTACCGTTTGGACTTTTTTGTTGTACGGTTATCGAGGCCTAGAAATTTACGGTGTGAGAAAGATAAAACTCTCTTAAGCTATCCAGAAATATCAGAAATTTGAAGACATGCAATAACTTCAAAAGTGATGCTTCTGGATAGATGATGCTCGAAGAAAATGCGAAGAAAAAACTTACTATATTGTCTTTTTCTATATCGAATGGTAAATGGAGGGATCCACTTCCGGTCTTCGAGTCCACATCATATGAAATATCGTAGGTTGCCGGATAATCATCTTTTTTATCGCAATTTTCGAATTTCTGTACAAATCTTTCCTGGAAAAATCAAACTTTTTGGTCTATTTTCTGGAAACTTGCCCAACTTACAGCTTTAGATTGGTGCAAAATCACAGAGATTACGAAAATAACAACTAAACGCCCCATTTTCATCACAACTAATCCAATCAAGAGGCGATCTCTTTTATATTCGTGAAATAATTATTTTGGCATTGGACTCGCTTTTTCATTATTGTTGTTTTCGTGTGTATATAACACGGAAATTCAATGTCGGAAATCGGAAAATCGACATGTTCGACACATTCTAGATTCGAACGAAAAATAAATAATACTTGTAACAAGTGGAAATACAACATGGAAAACGATAGAGATAGAGGATCGGATGCCTACAGGGTAAATAAATTGCCAATCAACATCTCTAAGGTTTCTCCCTTTTACTTTTGCTATGCCAGCGACCCTTTCACTAAACGTTCGCCGCTACAATAAAAAAGCAATTTTGACAAAATAAAACTCGATAGTTTCGGAATTATCAATTTTATATGTTCAACAATCAGAATCTCGAATTATGTTGTTTATTCGGATCGGTTTTATCGAGGGAGAAAATTAATTACGACTCGGCTCCTGAATAACGGGTGGCCGCTCTAAGAAGATAATCTTCAAACAAATCCTTTGCTTGGCGCAAAAAATTGTTGTTTTTTTCTCAATTATATTTATTTCCAATGTCAATTATTGTTGACCTTCGTGTTGGATTGGTTGTAAAATAATTTTTTTTCTACATATTTTTTTTGGTCGCGAAACATGCCAGACTCTATATATAAACTTGTGCCTTTAGAGCTTCGATTCGAATCATTCAATAACAATGAGTAAGTTAATTGTTTTGTTTTTGACTCTCATCCAGATTATCGAATTTGCTCATAGTAAAGAGGTAATTTCATTGAATTATTAATTCCACGCTCTAGATTTGTAATTTTTGTTTTTTCTGGAATGATCAGAGTGGTCCTGTTGGTGAATTGAAATTCCATTATATCACAAATTGCGATGATGCGCCACAAAGTGACAAAGTTAAATTAGATCTAAAAATTGTTCACGATGACGATACAGGTGATTCTGCCAGCATAGTATTTGAAACGTCAGAAGATCTAGTTGGCCAATGTGAAGTAAGGGTTTCTACATAGCAGATGTCTACTCTGAAAAGACTCATTACTTTGCGTATGGAGTGATTTTTTAGAGTGGACATTCAGTAAGTTTTCCAAAATTTTATGATCGCCTTAATTCTAGTTCTACTTCGTATTTGATCGTTATAAAGATGGCGATTGGCAAACCGATGTTTTCAGTCAGTCTGATGAAGTTTTCCATTTTATCAGTCAAAATTTCAAACGAGTATGGTCTGATATCCGAGATGCTTTAGAGCCGAAGATTATGGCGGAAAACATGATACCTGCAGTAAGTTACTTGGAGCTAATCATCAGAATTCTCCTCATCAATCATCGATAATGAATGTTGTTTTTTTTTCAAGGGTGTTTATAAAGGCGAAAACATCAAACTTTCATCCTCAAGAATAGATCTTCCGCAAATTATGTACGGAATATTGAAAGTAAAAATTGAAATAGCATGTGGTGGTGAAGATGTTATTTGCATCGTATCTGCAATTGATACTGCAGAGCCATGAATGTCTTTATCCAATTATACTTAGATAAATATTGTATCGAAACATTCGCAAATAAAATTCTAAGCATTATTCTAAAATCAATCAATCTAATTAACAATCACTAATATACCAGGGATCCGTTCTAAGACGTCTCTCCCACATATCTCCAGAGACTACTAGACAATTCGAAAAATCAAAGTCCCTCTATAATCCGAAATATACTCTTAGTTCGCGCAGAATACCTCCTGTAGTTAAGAAAGTTTCCAGGGACGTATTTCAGCAAAAATTCCGATTGATAGGAGGGCCAATTAAATCCGATTCTTGATTATGACAAGCAGTATCGTCATCATTTTTAATGCAATCTATATCCGCGCTCTAATTATTTCTTCCTCTCCATAGGATCTGAAGAATTAAAGGAAGCTATGTGAGCATTTTTGGTGACTAAAAAATGCTTGGACTCCGATTCCAACAATTTCACTCGATCTTCACGTTTCAGGCCAAAACTTTTCCCCGCATATCTTTTGTTTGTCTGTCTGTCTGTCCCTTCAATCCATGACACACGCATCATGAGAACCTTTAATAAATTAAACCAAGTTCGATGAAACTCAATGGCTCAGTTTTTCTTCTGAAAATCATCAGAATGGATGAGACGAGAGGTCATAATCATAGTGGGAAAAATAAATTAAAACCAAAAAAAATTAATAAATTATGCCGGCCCTGCTTTCTGTCCATCTAAATCATCTGGGTGATCGTTGGGAATTTTTTTTTTTTTTAGGAAAATGCAACCCTTGGATTTTGATACGTAATTTTATTTTAATTATTGGATTGTTCTCTACCTGATCATGTTTATCCATCAACCGTAAATTAATAATTATATTGGACATCTGGTCGAACATGGTACATTTTCCCCTACCATAATTTATAGAAAATTATTTAAATATTTGCGTTGATTAATTTCAAATTTATTAGTCTAGATTCGAGCTGATCGCGAAATAATGAAGAATTTCATTATTTCATTATTAATATCCATCATTTTCAGCCATGCTGAAGCTGTAATTATTTATCGAATTTTTTCGAAAAACAATTACAGATCAATCAATTCCAGCAAGTTGATTACAAGCTGAAAATTTGGTCGATGGAAAACTGCGAAGAAGGAGCTGATAGCGATGAAATTGCCGTTTGTACAACTGAAATTGTCGATTACGATGGAATTGATGTCTTTAATGGTGAATTATCGTTGAAAATTCCACTTGATGACACTTTTCAAGTAAATAATTTCAGTAAAATCGATGGTAAATTGTACAACAATTGATTGTTTTCAGTATTCGGTACAAGTAGAAAAAATCGATCATACTAGAAATCGTTTAAAACTTCAAGGCTCGGTTAGTGCAGATTTCAATTATTTGATTCCAGGATTATGGGCGAAAATTACAGAAGCTGCAGGCGCTCCCAGCGAATTCCCAATACCAGCTGTAAAATTTTCGGGAATTTTTCTACAGGTTTTTCTAATATTTTTCCCGTAGGGTGACTATATTGTGGAAAATTTCACAATATCGTTGGATGAGTGCGGTTTTCCGATATCATTGAAAAATGCGATGAAAATAAGTGCCCAAATATTACATGATGATGTTGTAGTGATTTGTCGAAAATTAACAATTGAAGGTATAGAAATCGACGAATAAATGAAATTTTTTTGATTTGAATACTTGATTTTATCAAACTTAACCACATGTTATCAGTCAAGTGTGCACTAATTTAATAGCTATAAAAATCTAATTATCCTGTACGTAATAATTTACAAGCCCATAAAATAACGGGTGTCTCATCTAAGATGGCCCATATATTTTTCTTGTTAATGGAATAAACATAATTAAACTCGAGCTCGTTTGGTAAAAACACACAATTTTTTGTATTTTCCTAAAAGAACAGTTTTCAATACAATCGAGATTATTATAATTTATATTGATGATCATCTTAGAGTGGACGCTCGGTATATATTTTTATTACATTGTTATCAATTGTAGCATAAAATTTTTATTGTTGCCTTTTAATTATATGGAATCTTAATAAAATAGTTAATTATTTTCAATTAGACTTGACAGATTTACGGATATTTTCATGTATTTAGTAAATTGTAAATAAAATGGGATGAAAATCGTAAAATTTGAGAAATTTCCGTCTATACGCATGTAACTTTTATAATCGACCAATTATTTATTGAATTTAATTCTTTCAAATTTCCAAATTTTATCGTATCTATTGAGTTGGACGAATGTAAGTTATGGTGTGGTAGTATCGATCCGTCGGCGTCGCGGCGTGCAAGACGACATTCCGCCATTTGCTTTGTTTATATCGTCTAGTAGTGGTCGTCGTTTAGTGATATTAATTATGAAATTTACGAGGAAATAGACCTTTTTATTTAATCATTTTTGTTTTCGATTAACGTGAAAATATGAGTGAACGATCAGGATAAACTAATGAGACAACAAGTAAGTCCTGGAATTTTTGAAATTTATTTAAAATAATTATTCAATAATACAAGAGTTATTGTCAAAATTTTGAAATTGCCCAACTTTGATCCTGTACTAGATCTCGGAAGAAATGGCCCAAAAATACTATCGGTTCTCGCTATTGTTTTTGTTGTTGTTGTTGTTGTTGTTGAAGTTGTTTTTGTCTTCGTTGTCAACCCTTTTTGGCCGCATAAACTCTCAACACTAGCATTCAAACATTTGCCATTAATTATGAGTTGGCCAACTTCATTTACCGGTAATTCACAACTAGTAGACGAACAGCTATTTTTAAACTCCTTATCGATAATTTTTTGATAAAATTTCCTCAAACCGGCCGTTCTATAGCCGTGTCCAACGTCGCTGAATAGCCAGCCGAAATTTTCGCAAGTACACAAAAACAAATTCCGTGTAAATTTCAAATTTGTCGCAACATTATCGTAGGCGACTATGTCCGGATTCAAGCTTCCCGCCTCAATAAAGTTGATCTTATTCAAACTGAATTCGTAAAAGAAACGTAAATTGCCGAAATTGCGCTGGGAATCCTTCAATAAGCCGGGACTGATGCTTTGGAAGGCGCCCGATTGTAAATATTCGAAATTATTATTGGATATTGATGCGTCTTTTGTTAAAATCGTCATAGCCGATGATGATAGACTTGTGATTTTGTTTGTGAGAAATTTGAACGATTCGATAGTGCCGTTTATAGCGCTCGATGATAATTCGATGAATTTATTATCGGAAAATATGGCACGTTTGCTGATAATTTGGAAAGCTAAATGTTCGCAAATTTCCAAAATACTTTGGTCTATGCGGAAATCGCCGTCCATATTCAATTCGATTTGTATCGCTGAATATTGTAAACGTGCAACTTCGACTTGATGCCAAGTGAAATTGTTGAAATTTCTCAAATTATTGAACGCCTTCGGTGCTATAGCGCCAATACTGACATTTTTGAAATATACATTTTGTAAATCGTTGATCGGATTAAAACAGCCCGGTTTATAAGTTTTTTGTTTGATTTGTGAGAAAGTATTGGCCGGAATATATTCCAAATTTTTGATATTCTCCAAATGTATTGTCACTGGATTGTGCGTCAATACCGATGGTATTATCAATAAATTCGTCACATTCAATATTGATAAATTGCTGATTGGACGATTCTCACCGCTACATTCGAACGATATCCGGAATGTATTGCAATTTTGTATTTTCAGTTGAACTGTATTCGCAGGCGATTGAAAATTCCACAAATAGAACGTCAAATCCTGAAAATGGAACGAATCAATTCAAACTTCGCGCCCTCGATTCGAACCAATCATAGCTCGCTATAATAGCGGGAGTTCTAAATGTTTCTATAATGAATTTATAGACTCACCTCAGCGCCTGGCGGACAATTATAAGTTAGATTGAAATAAACACCTTCTTTTTGACAAGTGAATCCGCTAAATGAGCATCTTTGAAAATATAATCGAACACTAGCTGAATTCGTTGTTGTTAGAATTGTTAATAAAACAACGACAAGTTTCAATAAAGACATTTCGATTAGTAATGACTGAATTTTTGTGTTTTTTCTGGTCTTTATCGTATCCAGAAGGATGTTTTATGCGATAGATAAATTACAGTTTCCTGTTGTCTCCTGATTATTTATCTGTCGATTATTGAGAACAAAACGATGGGGGAATTTTGACAAAATTCCCCAGATTCATCCAATCCTCGAACTTGATCCAATAACAGTCTCGAAATAATACAGCGCTATTTATATCAATAAAAAAAATCAAACAACAAATAATAATTGCAACATTAACCGAAAATGGAATTTAATTGTAAAATAGACCGCAAAAATCAAATAATTGCTTTGAATCCGGCCCTTCTTACCTGGATGTGCGTGATGATTGTAGCAATTCATTGTTTTGGGCCACAATTTCGCCAAACTAAATCAACACTTGTTACATTGGGCATTTGTTTGAGGAGCACTGGAAAATTAATGATAGGCTTAGATTATGCTTTTTTTTTTTTATTTTGGTAATATGGCGCACGTGCAGCTTTCCAGGAGGTCAAAGTTCCGGGTGATTGATGGAGTCCCTAGATTGATAAGAACTTGGTGGGTCATTCGATGACTAAGGAAAAGTTCCATTATATTAAATTTAATTTTTCGAAAAAAAAAAAAACACCACCTAATGTTCGAAATCATCCAAAAATTCATCTTAGAAAACAAAACAAAAACGGTTATATTATTTTAATATTACTAGATGTTGTTCCTAGTATTTGCGATAATTATTTATTCGTTTATTATTATTATTTTTTGTATAATCAGTAAACATGAATCCATTTATTTATGATTTATGCTTTTATAGACCCTTCGGTTTTCGATAAAAAGTCTTTTGTCAACTATGCTCAGCTTATCTTTATAAGGCTGTCTATCATTCTTGCAAAGACCTCCTATAAAACTGTTTTGTTATTGTGATACCGACTATCCGAACCAAGACTTACTTTATAATTTCGTCCTTTATCGATCGAACAAAATTAAACTTCAAGGATGCTCCTAAATTAATTGATAGTTAGACAACTAAATTGATAGAGAGATTCACTTAAATCGAGTAGTCTTAGATAAATGTTGATCGATCGACAATTGAGTCTTAGAGCGGACGCCCGGTATTTTTCGGCATTTTCTCCCAAACAATATACCGCCACCATTTCCAAATACAATAAAATTATTGATTATGTGTGCACAACACATTTACCTTTATCAAACAACTTACTACATATTTGTTTATAATCCAGGTGTTGTAACAATCTTTTTATTTATTAATACTACTTGCTACCGGTTATTGTTGTTATCAGCATATATTCGGGAAAATAATAATAATAATAGGGTAATATTATCGATTTGTACAATTCCGGGGGTATATTTGAATGTTTTCCGGATTTATTGATTGTAGTTCACCCCGGGAACCGATTGATTTCTGGGGTGAAACATCGAAATAACAATTACAAGGGGAAGAAATGATTGGTTTTTGATATCAACATTTTTCTCGACTAGAATCGGGATATTCTAGAGCCGACTCTGTTCTTGTGTTATTTTTTTTTATTTTTCAAATATCAACAACTTCCCCAATAGTCCGTTTTGTAGACACAGTTGGAATAGTGGTGGATTCGTCAAAATTCCATTCATGTATCGATGTTACCCCACACAACTCAACTGTAGTGCCATATTTTCATCATACTACGTGACATGATTGTGAATAATCACTAACAAAATATGGGAAAGAGCCCCGAAATTACCGGCCCCTCCTTAGATAATTTATTCCGGATAAAATACAAATGACCCTTGGAAATTTCCACAATTTTTCCGATTTATTTAGTTTTATTTTTCGAATTCAGACCGACATCTTAATATCTACCGCCTTATCCAGAAAATGTTTGCATAGACTGCTATGTGTGTTTTTAAAACATCTGCAAACAAAACAAATTTTGTTAAAGTCGTATAAGCAAAAGCCAAATGTTTCCGCCGGTGTTGCTCCATTGACGATGATGATTTTGACAGTTTCAAGGGGACGTCGTCAAGTATCATCAACATCTGATAATTGTCAAAAATTCAAATGTTACAGCCGAATTTCCAACGCAAGAAAACCGATCTCTATCGTGTCTGTCTAAAATTGGGGGTTGATTCCGTTTGAAGGGTCCGTTTGATATGAAAATTATTCCCATTTGCATCCTTATAGGTTCGATGCAATTTCGTTGGTGTGAATGAGGCTTTAATCGGAATCCAATGGGAATTATCCCAATCACCCTCGGAGAAATTACAACCGAAAAAACTAAGGATAGATAGACAGGAAATTTGCTGCAATTCCATCAACAACAACAATTTCAAGCCCAATAATATGCAGATAGCCAAAAACAACACAACAACTTGGAATTGTCTGTTGACAGATGTGGGGTTGTTGGTTTGATAGACTGTCTTGGTGATAATCTAATTACCCTGTACACGATCTCCAGACGGACGGATGGCGCCGAATTTTTTCCCACCCCAAATTCAACCGCCACAACTCAATTTTTAAACGATAAATAATGGCCAATAACCGAATCTCAATTATAAACAACATCGAAAAAAAATTGACTATGTATAGGTATATCACCAGTCGGTGACAGGACCGGCTTCAGAAATATTCGAATCTCGACAACTTTCCCGAATTTGAATTCATCAACTTCAATGTTTCACAGACTAATTGAACAAATAATCTCCACATGAAATACATTTTGCTCCAACTAATCGTTCAATCCGGCCCTGTTTAGAAACAGTTGGGTTTTTATTAAGCTTTAAAATTGGTGCGTTTATTTGAAAATGGTCCACCAAACAAACCTATAAACTTATCGAAAAAAAAACCCCGTTGCTACTGCCATAATAATAATAGTAATAATAATTATGCTAAGATTAGGGTTAGTTTATCGTTTAATTATTTGATTGCAGGCGTGATTTTATGATGCATTTTACGACTCATTACAAAAGGGCGATCTTCAATAATATAAAGCCCTATGGCAAATCTTCTGCCTCATGTCTCTTGCCACATGTAGAGATGTTTACACAATTATTCTCCCATTCACTGACGATATAAGGGGGATGAAATTGAGGGGCCCTACCTTCATTGCAAAAAAAAACCCTGAAATACAGAAAGGCGTTACGCTACGTTATTTCAACCGAAGTGCGAGAATAGTGAAAATTAAACGTCAAACGTATGATTGTTCAACTTTACTCCGCGAGGGCGTGCTGGCGTTTGAATATAGACACGGGGATTTGATTACATCCCGTATATTTATTCGAAATCTTTTCATTGTAGCGTTTTGCTTAATTTCCTCAAAATCGATGAAATCCATCAAAGTTTCAATAGAGAACGGAACGAGAAATGGAAATTTAATTTGCTCTTCGCTCGTAATTCGATTTTGATCGAAATTTAATTGTTTGTTCTTTAGATTTTCTTTAAGCGTACGAAATAACTCAATATTATTAAAGGAAATTGAGTTTCATCCACACTTAATATTTCTCTCTTCGTCGAAATTAACGTCGATAAATAAAACAACGCTAATCTCGATCAAATTTTTTCTGTTTTGATGAAAAAAAAAAAATTATTCCCGCTACGCATTCAACAAATTGTCGGACATTTATTGCCGGATAATAATGAATCGGGATATTTTCTTGTATAGAGAGAGGGAAAAAAATTTAGTACCACCCTTTTCGTAGTGGAAAGAAACGACGGCGACGCCAGTCTGGTTGAAATGCGTCGCGCATAGTAGCAATGACGACGTCGCTGATAAAAACAGATCGCACCCTATGGAAAAACGTTCAGTCTACTGTGAACGTCAGTCAAGTTGTGTTATCAATTTTTATCTTTTATCATCATGTATAATTTTGACGATTTCTAATTTCGATAAAACAACGAAATTTCGATTCGAAATTATATCATTGGTGGTAGTTGGTATCGTTAGTTCAAATTGGAGATTTTCTCGGATTTTCCCGGAAAATTGCGGTTCAGTGATTGTCGTCGATTCTACAACAATAAATTGGGAAGAACTGATTTCGCACCAATATTGGATTATCATCTATTAATACTTATCTTATCTAAGCTTCTGGACTCGAATTTCGATTTAAACAGGTAGGTTTTATAATTACAGGCTGTCCGCTCAAGACAACTTCTATTATTCAACGAGACTTTTAGTAATTAAAAGATTATAATTTCTCTCAAGCTCTCTTAGAGCGAACACTTGGTATAATAAGGGGTAATTTTACGTTTTGTTTTTGTGTAGAAATCTCATCGTTTTACATGAAAAATGAATTCGTTGAATTAACAAAATTAAAACAAAAGATGTCGAGCAATAATGACTAAAATGTGAAACATAAAGATCGCTGACGGTGATTATGATGGTCTTTAGTATTGTTTAAAATCCTTGTTATTGTAATTATCCTGGTGGGAAATATCCTTTGCACGTGCTTTTGTTTTATATTCACAATAATAATAATAATAATAATAATAAAACAATATAAAATTGATGGAAAAACAAAAATTATCCGTTACTCATTCAATTCACAATTTCAGATAAATATAGAGAAATATGTAGATTTCCATTGTTATCTTATCTATCCTGAAAAATTAGGAGAAATAAATTTTGATATAACAGACGATTTATCAATAAAACAAAATTTTTATTGCAGTGATTTTTCGGTTGTGATTTATATCGCTATCACATCAAATGTACAAAGTGTCCCATTTAAAAGAGTCCCCATCAATCGATGGAAATAATCAAATATAAATTGAAATGTGCGTTTCTTTGCTAATCCGAATTTTTCCCAGCCCTTAGTAGGGAGATAAGGAACAATTTTTTCCAACACTTATATGAGGTCTCGGCTATTTTTGCATTCGATAAAATTCCCATTGTTATTGCTTCGGATTTTCCACAAATGTTTGTCGAATCGTCCAAAGAAGTGTCAATGTATTGAAAGACGGTAGTATAGAAATGGGAAATAGATTTCCACAAGTGCACACTTTTATGACAGTTGTAAGGAAATTCGTTTTTTTTCTTTGTATTTGTCGACGATTCCTTGGAGATTATGTTTACTGCAAAGCAATCACACAACAACAACAACAACAAGATGATACAAAATAAGACTTTTTATAATACAAATAATAATACTCGTCAACTCTCTAGTGTGTATTCTGTTTTTGGTGTTGTAGAATAAAAAATGAGGTTATCATTCTTTTCAGAATACTAAAAAAAACAATCGATATTGTAGAGCAAGTTCCATAAAATACCGCGTGTCCTCTCTAAGACAGTGGCTTCATTTATAAAGTTCTAAAAGAAGCGTCTTAGAGCGGACAATCGGTAAGTAATAATTCTGGAGGGAAATTTTCTCGCGACATTTCTATAAATTCCTTCACAATCTATCAGCCGACTTGGTAAATAGCGTTTTGGGAAAAACCGATGATCCTCTCCCTATACAAGTTCCTTTGTCGTTTTCTTATTCATGAGATACTAGAAACGACATTATTTGCCTAAATTATCGACAATTGCTGATTGTTTTGGTAGAAAATAAAAGTCGGTTGAATTTTTTTTTATCGTCTCAACCACATCTGGAAAAGAGAAATTTAACGGTACACAAATAACACCCGTATCAGTTAGCGTATATACGAGATGGCTATCAATCATTTGAAAATAAAAAGAACGTCATCGCTCACACCCTAGATAAATTTTGACATGATAAATCGTCACGTGTAATTTGCAGCTTCTTTTTGCCTAATTCGAAAGAAATAAAAATATTTTGAAAGTTCTGCGATGAGCAACACGGAAATATACTGGATGTCCGCTCTAAAACCGCACCATTGTGTTGTAGGCAGATGGAGTCTTAGAATGGACGCCGGGTAGACTTTGATATTGTCTTCTTATATTCGCCCTTTC
>JAZBGZ010001481.1:0-16322 GCA_037414795.1 Stenodera caucasica | reverse complement strand
AAATTGAAATGATGATAATTCCATTGTAAAATATAAATTTGGAATTCCCGCCCCGTCTCGTATAACTACCCTTTAATTTTTCGAAAATAATCAAATTTAAATAATATAACAAGTTGTCAACCCCTCAGGTGGTAGTTGTTGTAATTAACAATTGAATAAAAAAAAAACACGACGAACTGACCAATTAACGATATAACAAGGGCTGTTAAATTATACCTTTTGTATATCAAATTGGATGCCTCAGGGGTTGATGAAATGTTAGTGACAATCGTTTGATCACATGAATAGACAGGTGGACAACCAAATGGAGAAAAAAAAAACAACAACTGTCAGGAACTAATTCGACATTGTTCGAATTTTTGGTCAATTATTTTTTTGCTCCAAATTTATAGGGCCGATATTTAGTTTTTTATAGTTTTGGAGAAAGTGGGCTCTTATCGGTTTTTTGTGTAGCTTATTGATGTCTGTTCAATATCAGTAGCTTCCTGCCAAAATTCATAACAACTAAAACGAAATAAGATCCTTATAACATCAGGAATAATGCGGATAAAATGGGTTTTAAAGTAGCTCTCTATTTGACAGTGATGTGTGACATGATAGTATTAAATAAGGGCTGTTTTATATTTCAGTTTCAGTTTCATCCATCTTAAAATTCCCAATGAAAAATTAATTTAAATAAATGAATAAATATGGGTTGATTCTCGTTGCGGATATATATCGACTATCGGATTATCTCTACGAGTAAGAAAGACACTTATTCAGTGCAAACAGCTTTCGAAATAATTCACTTTGTCAATGGCGGAATGTATGTAGATGGGAATGGGGGTGTATTATGGTGATGGGGGTGGTGGATTGGAGTCATTCAACACCTTCAAAGTGCTCGGTTTACAATGCGACTATTGATAGCATCAAGGCCCGGCCAAAGTGCCATAACGGGGGTGAGAAAAGTGTGTTGTGTGAAATGGAATTTGAAATTTTGGAGACCCCAGAGTGATGTAAAAATACACTTCCAAGAGGGTAAAAACGACGTTTTCTTTTTATTGCATTATACGGAAAATATACTGAAGGTGACAAGTACTGCAATGAAGTTACGTGTTATGGAATTTTATATCCATTTTTATATGTTTATGTGTATGTGTGGAAAAATAGGGATTAAAATTTCTTGATGGTGACAGTGTAATTTGAATATATCAAATTTTACGCTGGCAAACTATGTCGCATTAAATAAAACAAGCATGAATTAACACACTTATTATTTCTAGAAGAAATTTCAATGATTTCGTCTTCTTTGTAATGTCTTCTGGACATTGTAAATCTTTATTAAGCAGATGTATGTTGTTGGGAAATTTCAAGGTGTTGTTACAAATTGTCGACCAGGGACGTCTCAAATCGATCACAGGATAATCCAGGAGGGTTCTGAGTTATGTGTTTACAGTACGCCCAGCAGGCAGCTGGGATTTCAGAGATTTCGCTTAACGGTCACTTGACATTTTGTTTAAAATTGGATTGGTGTGATTGGCAACATATAAAATTGAACCTATACAATCAAACAATCCAAGAGAAAAAAAAAACAATTGATATACCTCTATACACACACACACACACAATTTCTTTCTATAAACTCAACAATAATCGATTTCGCGAATCCTGCAAGAAATTCTCCCATCTTAATAATAACAGTGCAATCGTAGACAAGCCGACAACTTTTACAACACAGTTGTATTGTGAATAACATATGGAATAAATCCTCATTCTCGACGATCTTTCAATAATATATAATAAAAGGAGAACATCGAGTGAAGTTGGCAGCTCGTCATGACGAATATTTCTATCGTTCGGAAAACAATACTGAAATGGAATTTATCACGGCAAACCGACAGTTTTGGCAGTGGAAAATTGATAGGGCGACCTCGATATTAATGCGGCTTTGTTGAATAAGAACTCAACAGAACCAGGACCGGCCTTCTGTAAAAGGCCCAAGTACAAGCGATTTTTACAAGAACCACAAGCAATTCTTCAAATTGACAAATCTCGAGCTATATTTTAACATTTTGCAAAGCACACAAATGTCAACTGATTTATTCTAGTCTATCGGAAAATGAAGTGAAAATTATCGAAAACAATTCTCTATACTATGGTTCAAAAATCTGGGCCCTTTTATGTCCGGCCCTGCTATCATAACAGTACAATAACGATATATGGATCAACTGTCGAAGAGATGGATATTCAATAGGGCCGGATGGGCGACAATAAATTTAAAATAAATGACGAGACATTCGGCCATTATTAGTTAATGTTTTAAGTGGCAACCCTCGTAAGTAGAGCTTGAAAGAGGGTGCACGGTCACGTGTTGGAGATCACTGTCATCCCATCCATCCATCACTTGAGCCTCTATCTTTTCGAAACAGGAAACTATAAGAATATTGAAAAAATTAGTCTAACTTTTCTTTTGAATTAATAAATAATAGAATAATTCAACGATAAATGAACGCATTTATCGCCTCAAAGGTAATAAACCAGTGACGTCTAAAATTTGTCTATTGAATCCAACAGGAAATTGTTCCTGTTGTATACAATGCGAATGTTAAACATGTGCCTGAAACAGTTATTAAGTCGACATTAACATTCAACTATATGAAACATGAATCTGTAAGTTTGTATTTTATAAAGACAAAAACACGGTTCATTTCGTTATAACGTACAATTAAAATTAATTCAGTGATTAAGCAACGACACGAGACGTATCCAGGGTTCAGGCGAACGCGCCCCGACTATAAGTCAACAATGATTTACCTGCCCTCTCTTGAGAATCCACCACACTACGTATTAATGAGCTGGCAATGGGCCGTCACGGACTAATTAAAGCCACAGTAATTGAGTGGCCGATGTCAGCGAACGGGTTAAACCTCCCTTTAAACCTCCATGATTAGTGATGGTGGTGTTATGTTGACGGGGAAGAGTAATGGAGATGGTTACAATCAACAGCAACCAAATATACATCTATACAGGGTGTTAATCAAAAGTGCTGTGTGCAGATTATTTTCTGTTGCCTAGCAACTAATCAATAGATTGCTGAGCAACAGAATAATAATGAACTTAGTTTTGATGAGCTGATTATAATTTTTTTAGGTAACCAAACTCTTGAAGTTTGTTCAGACAATCCACACACACTCTGTATACCTCGACAATATTCTGTCTTAACGATTCAATTATTTGCGTTACTACTAAAGCCGTAATACGCCTGCTACCCCTAAGGATAATGCCATAATGGCACTCATTGCGACATAAGGGTTAGAATCGTTAAGGTTTCGAACAAATGTATTAAACATTAACAATAAGTTCGACTTTAATGATTATTTTTATTAATTTCCAATTATTTTGGAATAGTGGAGGATTAACGATTTATATATCGGCACCTGTCAAGGATATGAATGGTTTGAATTTAGGGCGAGTAGAATAGGTGAAGATTTATGAATTTTGCAGTTATAGTCATAAAATAGGTCCTGAAAAATGCCGTTGAACACAATACTGACACGCACAGATAGGTAAGGTGGAAATAGGGAGAGTTGTTTTTTTTTTTTTTTTGGTGGATAAAGCACAAAATGGCTCATACCTAGATGAGACATAGAACAGTCGAGCAGCAGGAGTGTCATATGTCATAAGATATAAAGCACGCAAAAGACAAACAACCGCGCATTTTTGCCTGGCATTTCTGTTAAAACGAGCTGACAGCCATTATGATTTATGAATGACAGGGTTGCTCCCCCTTCCAATACTGGAACAGGGCCGTCGTTTCCCGTACATCTCAATGAGTAATGTAATTTCATAATTGTCACTCCAACGTCGTTACTATGATCAAATTACCGGGTCCGAGCAGCATGATTGTCAAAATGTACGCTTAGTAAATTGTGATTGATGGTGGCCATTTCCGGACGACAACAGGACATATTCTATCACCTCGGAGGCCATAAACACGTTTTTATATGCAACGTGACGCTGCTCGTACATTGTAACAAGTAGGCGGCGAAAACAGCCCTCTAGACACGTAAATCACTGCTATATCTATATCTATATGTATATAGGTATATATATGTGTGTGTGTGTGTGTGGACATTGTACACGCGGGGTTAATATCCTATACGGTGATTTATATCGAAATGAAGGAAGACACGCGTTAGGTGCGTCAGAACGGCCACTCCCTCCCAACAATGGAACAAAGACATCTCCCACAGACAGCTCCCATTAACACCAAACAAATATCCTTTGAATATATTGCTTGAATATGCAAATTTGCGTCGAAAAAATGCAAAAATTAGTCAACTGTCCTAGCCGGAACTCGACTCCTTTGTTTCATATTAGAGCTAGTTTGAATCCGGCTCCGACACTTAGATTTTTTTTGCAAGAACTGAATTATTTTCGGTTAATTAAATCAAATAATTTAGTAATAGACGTGAATTGCGATAATATAACGTCATAAAGTCGACAAGATCGCTGTTATAAAATGTATCTTCTATATTCGGTGGCGAAGTATCGTGCTGTTAGTTGGAGAGAATTGCTAGATGACGGATGTGTAGAAAGCTTCCGTAAGGAATGAAGGTGTTGCGAATTATGAGCTTCATCACAGTGCCGCCTCAAGCGGATATTACCATTCATTCGTCTTCAGCTCGCACAATATCGTCCAGCATCTTGTCTATGTGCTGATTACGGCCCGAATCCGTAACTGGGCCCGATTTGTCATCGAAATATTTCCACTATTATTATTGCAGCTCATTCAACCTAGAGCATGACATGAGGCTTATCTTTCGTTTATCATCTAGATATTTGAAGGGTGATTCTGGGAAAGAGAAAGATAGTTAGATGGAAGGGATGTTTAACTGTATACCACCGTCGTCATCATCCTATCCGTTCGGTTTATTGCCACCGTTTCGCCTTATCAAGCTTTCCAAAATTACTCTTTATGTGCTAAATACTGTGCTTTGCTATTTTAAAATTAGAAGCGGTTGTTTAATCGAGAAAAGTTATGATACTTTTTATATTATCTCGAGCCGAGTAAACCTATTACACTTAAATTTTAAAACAGTCACATTTTCTCGCCCTTATCGTTACCATTATATCTCCAAATGCGTTGCAAACACTCCTGCATCTCGTCTCTTTAATAAAACTGATGACACTGAACTTTCTTATCTGGAAATAAATTAAAATTGTTATACACTATACACAACTAGGACGGAATTGCTCGGTCATCCCTTAAATTTTTCCTATTAGTTTTGTCATATAAAAAATCAATAACGTTTCGAACGGTTCGCTATCGAAAAATACAAAACGAATGGAAAATGTTGATAGCAGCAACTAAGTCTAATTTGTTTACAAAATATCTTATGCGAGACGTGGTCGAGCTTTAAAAGGCCAGCTCAGAGGGCCCTCGCAAAGAAAACAAACCATCATCATCATCACCACCCTTGTCCTTTTATAAACCGTTATCCTGTCACGATTTATTATTCCTTTTTTAAAACAACACAACTATATTATAAAATGAATAATTGAGGATAAGTTGGGAATAATGTCAATATTGATGTCGTGTCGGTTTCAAAACTAAATTACAATATAACCGTCTTGAAATTGTAATTTTTTATTACTTCGATTTTGTGCGCCGCTATTTTAAGGGGAAGCTGCAACTGGACATGACGTGGTTTATCAATATTGGATTTGTGACTCACTTTATTGAATTTGTCAATAAACATCGAGGCCTACAGAGAATCTATGATAGGATAAGCATTGATTTCGACTTAACACTATAAAAATATTTCCGTGTTTAATTTGATTATGACATTTATTATTTCAACGCCAGACGCAGTCTTTAATATAGTCGAAGTCAAAGGATAATGAATTACATTAATGTTTCTGCAAAACTGGCTCCCTCCAACACCCATTAACAACACGAGAATGGGACAACACACTGAAATACGAGCCATTTAAGAGAATGAAGAAGAGTTGGGAGAATATACTGCTAGTTTTATGGTTGTTGGGCGACATGTATTAGCGCTTTACCTGACGACCAAACACGCTACATTTATAGACCTGCAAAACATAAAATCGCTTCATCTTTTAATTAATTCCCGTGCTCATTTGAGCCGATCACTGGGGACTCCCTGATTTTTTTCAACGCGACAGCCAAATTTTCCCGCAAGCAAGCTCTCTATTCTAACATAAGAGTTGGGGAATTGAAGCCGCTATTCCAGTAATCAATTATGTCGAAGTCGAATTTTTCTAGAATATACTTGATATGAAATTGTGACAGGCGGCAAATTGTTGTATGAAAAAAAAACCAAAAACAAGTTCAAAGCATCCATGTCTGTGCCACATGCAGGCATAAATCCAGCCAACTTGTCGAAAATTTGCTTATTTGCTAGACTTTCAAGCTTTATCAAACATGAGCTTTGCTTATGATGTCGGAATGAACCAATCAACGCCCTCTTTTTATCAAGCTTTGAGGTAATATAAAAACCGCGTCTGTTTACGAATGCTTTGTATATGTTTACAGTTTTCCTTCTTTTTTTACATTTCGTCTCTTTATTTCTTCTCTAACAGTGAATGTTCATGACACATTTGATTTAATGCAAAACCATGAAATAACAAGTCGCCTTAATGCTGTGGAAAATTTCATCATAAATCCGTTTGCCAGAAAAGCGGAATCTGAATGGATAAAGCAATTCATTCGTTTCATTTCGTCGCTTATAACAAAGTAGGAATGTTTTTTTTTTTGGAAGAAAACGAATATAATCGTAAAAGAGGCGATATGTCATCCGGAAACGATCAAGGAAAGCCATCAAATATAGTTGTAGTTGTGGGGTAGAGCAAGTGGTCCCAGAGCCATAGTCCTAAATTATCCACTCAGAGGGTTAGAAGGTGTATGTGTGGGTCTTGTGGAATACGGGGAGCCGGGCCAGTTGACCGCTAACCATTCCCAGCTTTACCACTAACCAAGTCGGGGATTGTGAGTGGATTAATTGCGGACCAAAGGGACCATTTACTGTTACCACGACAATAGACTCGGATATAAACTGGGAAAGGAATTACATTGTCGCCGACTTTGTGGTCGTCAACACCTATATAAGGAAAATCCCATTGGCCACATAATAAAGAACAGTAATCACGGGATCTCTACGAATCTAGCATTATCGTTTATCGGTGGAACAGTTAATTGTAACGATCTAAATTTCGAGATTTATTTAACGAAAATCGGCTCTTGTAATTTATCAAAACGGATTTTCAAATTATTCAGCCTTGCCCCGATTCATATTTTCAAAGCAAATTAATTATCATCTTGACGACAGAAATGAGATGGCGTCTCGATCATTTTTCAAATATTTATGACAGCCGGTCGTTTTGTATGAATTTTTTTCGTTTCATCCCCTATAGTCCTGCAGCATCAAAGTTAATATCGTTTACTGTTTGATTTTGGCAGGGATAGATTCTTTATCAATTTAATCTCGATTATCAAGTCCTGTGCGCACCACCCTTGTCTCGAGAAGTCGGGATGATAAACGACGTACTCATAGTAATTGCCTTCTAAGTTATGGCTCATGGCGTATATGAAATATGGTATCGTTCTGCACGCAATTACTGAGGGGTTATTTATCTTCGCAAGAGAGACATCGAGCGCTCCCAAAGCTCCGGTGTAAGTTTAAACGGTCGCTTCCTCATTCATAGCCTCTTTATCGTTGATGTTGGTGATCATGGTGGTAGGATTCGGCCCCTAAGTTCGTCGTTTCTGATAAACGACCTACCAACTAGCTGCCGGACAATGTGGAATTTGTTCGGTGGAGTTTATCATGTTAGCATCCTGAGCTCGCCAACTGATAATACCACACCAGGCTTCTTGATTTATCGCCACCATATATACGATTATTATACAGAATGTCATTTTTATAACAACTTTTCCCAATATTTCTCTGATAGTCGTTGTAAAAGGGACGTCTTGTATACAGGAAAACTACTGCTAGTGATGCTGAGGCGGAGTTGTTGACTGTTCACAAATAGGAGTTATTTCGTAGTGTTCAACTTTACAACTGCCATATAAGTTGTTCAAAAGTCTCGACCGAATATAGTTGAAGTTTATGTAAACTACCGAATTTATTCCTGAAAGAAATCCAACTAAACTCCCAAATCAACTTTCATAAATAAATTGCAATTACCGTAAAATATGTCAATATTAGAAACAAACGAATCATGATTTAACCCAATTCAAACTGATGACATTCGCATAAAAGAATAATAATCACGTTATTATTTCGTTTGTATTTTTTTTCAACACTTCGTTTAGATTTCGCATTAAATGGAAATAAATAAATTTCAATGTTCGAAATAGAAATCGGCGCTATAAATCGTTGAATTTTGCGCCACTATAAATATTGGGATAATCGAAAAATGTCAATCACAAGCACCACAGAAATATTGAATGGAATTTAAATCAACAAAATATTTCCATTAAAAATTGTCATTGGAATCCGACGAGAATATGTATCGTTATGTCAAAATTATCGTGAATATCCCACCGAAATAGTCCCCAATTCAAATCACTCAACCATATTATCCACAATTTATATTTGCCCGCTTATATGGGACACCGCGTATATTGAAATATGCTGATGTTGATTAGGATCGCAATTTCTCTATTTTTTTCGCTGATTAACGCGGTTTTCTTCCGCTTCGTTAGTTGATTTTTATGTTAAATTTTTATGTGTACGTGTGATTCCGATTGAAATGGAGAATATAAACGAAATTTCCAAAAGTCATAAAATAAATCAATTTTCAACGGAGCCACCTGATATGGTCGATATTTCTTTGGGAAAAGGTGAGCTTTGTCTTTGAATTAATTGAATTTGAAATTTATTATTTTAGAAAGTGATAAAAATCCGGAAAAATCTAGAACTACAATTCCACAAATTTCTCCTAAAATAATCAAAATTGCAGCAGTTTCAGTTTTTTTTATAATAATATTTCTGTTTTTGATCCAACAAAAAGGTTCGTACTCAATAATTTCGATTTAATCTTTTTAAATTTCGACAAAAATTCTAGATTTTCTCCAAAAATACTTCCATTTCAACAACTCAGTTCCACGAAAAACAATAATTAGTCGAGATTCAATCAACGTTTGTTTATTGACACGAACTTATGAAGATTGTTGTTTTTTTTATTCTGAGCCGAAAAAATGCGATCTTGACGGTATTTTGGAGATATTTGCACGGTTCACAACGATTCAAAATGATCGAATTAAACGTCAAAGTTTCGACTTTGATCAAGATTTTAATCAAGATTATAAATCAGCTGGAATGTATCCTGAATCACCGTACTACGATTATATGGATTTTCAAAACGACCAAAGTCTTTATGACAATCAAAATAATAATTTCGATTTTACAAATTACGACAACTTCAGATATGATGTAAACGGGGGAAAGCCCGAAAATTATAATCTACTGCCAGATGAGCTAAATTCACGTAACAATGGAGATTTGGACAATTTTCATAGTGTGACTGAAAATACAAGATCAACACCTTCTGAAAACAAATTCTCATCAGTTGTTGAAAATCGTTCAAAACCGCCGAAAACGAAAATTTCAGACAATTTACGAATCAGTCAAGGACAAGAATTTGGGTCAAAAACAAATACAAATGCATTCGCTACGATAACCGAAGATCTACAATCAAGTCAAAAACAATTGATTAATCCTTATATTATGTGTCCGATTCTCACGCGAGCTTCGAGTACATCTGTAATGAACGCGTTACAACAATCCCAACAACAACCCCTAAATTTTATGAATCCGCCAATATATTCGCTAACACCATCTACACCGCCTCATTTCCAATTCAGCCCCTATACCGCTTACAATTTCTACCCGTATTACAATAACTACCCTCAACTGATCAACTCATTCCAAAATCAGAACAGTCTATCAAAAAATCCTATACAAGCTTCAGGACAAGATGGCCAATTTTACATATGCAACCCAATCCCGCCACCAACTAACGGTATTGTTAACGTACCAGGAGTTGAAATACGGCGAAATTCGGAATTATTGAACCAACCGGAGTTACTAGGAGCTACACCAAAATTTTTGACCAGGTATCTATGACGCTCCAAATTTAGTGATTGAAGCCTAAAATTTAGTTACAGTAATCGTACAAGAGACGCCATCGAATGCCCAAACGGTCAATGGTTATGTTTCGATGGGTCCAAATGTATCCCCAGTAGTTTTGTCTGTAATAACGAAGCGAATTGTCGCGATGCTAGCGATGAAATGATGTGCTCCTGTCGTGATCGTATCGATGAGTTACGACTTTGTGACGGCTATTTCGATTGTCCCAATGGTGAAGATGAACAAGGCTGTTTTGGTTGTGAAGAAAACGAGATGAATTGCGACGATTGGTCCAAAACCCGTCATGGTACTTGTATACCAATCCAGCAACGTTGCGATGGAATAAAACAATGCGAATCTACCGGAAAAGATGAGGAAGACTGCTCCATTTTGACTGATCATATTGGACAAGAGACTCCGAATCGAGTATCGAACGCTGTAGGATTTTTACATAGAAACTTTAAAGGGATTTGGTATCCAACGTGTTCTGGATCAGAAATTTGGGCTCTGGATGTTTGCCGAACTGAAACAGGTCCAAGTGATTTGTGAGTAATAGTTTAGATTAGAACAAAAAATTTCGATGGAATCAAATTTTAGGCTGCCCAAAATCCATATGGTTTATACAAATGCCGATTATCCAGGACCTTTTCTCGAGATTTCGCCCAACAATCAGATAACTACGACTGATGATTGTTTGAAAAATCGGGCAACCTTCGTTGAATGTCCACCTTTATATTGCGGCTTAAGGATTACAGTCAAAAATCCTTATCGTTCTGAGGAGTTGGATACAAGTGTTGAAGAGTTATTGGGTCGTTTCCAGCATTTAAGACTTTCAGATACTTCAAATCTCGATCAACAGTCTACAGAACCTCCAGAAGATGAGTTTGTTGGTGGTTCTAGGGTCGTTGGAGGAAAGGCTTGTCAACCGGCGGCTTGGCCCTGGGTAGTGTCCATTCACAAAAATGGTCTTTTCCATTGCGGTGGAGTTTTGATTAATGAATTATGGGTTGTAACAGCGGCGCATTGTCTCGATAAATATTGGTTTTATTATTACGAGATTCGAGTGGGGATGTTGCGACGTTATTCCTTCTCCCCAATGGAGCAAATCCGTTGGGCCGCTTTGGCGATACCCCATGAGAATTACAGCAAGAAAACATTAAAGAATGATATCGCTTTGATGAAATTATCGTCTCCGGTGCGTTTTAATCGATATGTGAGGCCGATTTGTTTACCATCAGAAGCTACAGCTGGACGAGACTTTATTTTAGGCCCAGCTGCTGGGACTGTATGCGTTGCTGTAGGCTGGGGTGCGACACTCGAACATGGATCCGATCGTAAGAAACTCCAAATTATTCAATATTTGATGAGTGTTAATTGAAATTGTAGCTGATCAATTGCGACAAGTAGAAGTCCCAATACTATCGCATTGTAAGCATCTGGATGATATTCAAGGTGATGAAATTTGTGCTGGACTTCTAGAAGGCGGTAAAGACGCCTGTCAAGGTGACAGTGGCGGTCCTTTGATGTGTCGCACTGTTAATAATCCGAGTCAGTGGTATTTGGCGGGAGTCGTTAGTCATGGTGAAGGTTGTGCTCGCGCCAACGAACCAGGAGTTTATACCAAAGTCAGTAAATATCTCGAATGGATCAGTCTCAATACCAGTAAGTAATCCATTTCGAAAAAATCAACAATAGTTAGATTTGGAGTTAACTGAAGTAAATTTTTGAGTCAAGTAATCAGGAAGTGTATGAATTTTGTTTCATGAGTCTTATATCAACCATTTATGAGAAATGTCAATTAGTATTACTGGAAAATTAGCTTCAGCTTTATAATGGCGTCCAAAATGAGAAACGTGCGCGCGCGCGCCACCTACACTCGCTAGAAAAATGATATTTGGCCAATTTCTGATATTGAAATATAAAATAATTGATTCGATCATGTGTTTTGAATACTACAACTTGATTGAGTGATTTAAATAGAAGAAATTGGCAAATATTACGAGTATTTGTAATATTTCCGGTTTTACTAGCGAGCGTATGAGGCGTGCGCACACGCACTTTGATTTTTGGCGCCATTATAAAATATATTTATTTTTTCAATATTTCTCATGAACGATTAGTAGTAGAATAATGAAACAAAGATTATACGATTCTTCGTCTTTCAATCTAGAATTTTCCTCAATACTAAAAACCGCCAAATTCAATTATTATTGAATTATTTGAAGTGGAACAAAAATTAATTTACCTTTGACAAATAATAAATGTCAAGAAACATTTCAGTATATTCGTGAGAACTCGCATTCCCAACAGCAATTGTCTATATCGAGTTTTTTTGTTATAGAAGATGGTGGATTCAGTGGGAGAGTCCCTTTACAGACTTGTACCGGTTATGTCTGTAAAGCCACCGGTAATTGTCTAGCTAAAAAACGACATTGCGATAAAGTCGTCGATTGTTTGTTGGGCGACGATGAGATGGATTGTTGGGCTTCGAGGAGTCACTTTCCGGCATTTTTCCTCAGATCTGGGAAAAATCAGGACACGATTTTAGGTGGAACCCAAATTTCCAAAAATGAAACACAAGAGAAATATTTTAAATGCAAAAAGTTTAGTGTTTTTATTGAATTTTCAACATATAATTATAATTGTTGAATTTTGTAGAATGCTTCAAATTATTTTATTGAGTAAAGTATGTGATAAAATTCAAGATTGTGAAGATGGTACAGATGAGGAGAATTGCTCGTGTATTGATTATCTTCGACTATCTGATAAAGAAGCAATTTGTGATGGTTTAACTGATTGTAAAGATATTTCCGATGAGATGGATTGCGGTAAATTTTCCCTCAATAGATTATTCTATTTCTATTCACATTTGATTCCAGTATCGTGTAATTCCGGTTATTTATGCCGACTAAGTCAAACTTGTATCCCATTATCGCAACGTTGTAATGACAAAATAGATTGCGAAAATGGTGAAGATGAATGGGATTGTGGTAAGAAAAAAAATTAAAAAATTTATATATAGAGTCTATATCGATCCGGTCCTGATTCGTCGATTTATTCTTCACAGTGGCCCTTACTGATGGCGAGACATTAACACTTGACAGTGATTTACGTCCCTTACAAGCCATGAAAGGTATAATTACAATCAATCGTTTCGGTGTCTGGAGACCACTCTGCACCAACGCATCTGACAACGCTCCATCCATCGCCTCGAATGTCTGCAATTTGTTAAATTTCGACGAATACTCAATCTACCATATATTACCAGTCCACGATAACCAGCTACACGTCACCATTGACATTAGTCCAGTACCAATACCGACGAAAATCGCCCAGAAAAATATCACTTGTAATGGATTGTTAATCAAATGCTCCCATCTACC
The DNA here is from genome assembly GCA_037414795.1 of Stenodera caucasica. Classification (NCBI taxonomy): domain Eukaryota; kingdom Metazoa; phylum Arthropoda; class Insecta; order Coleoptera; family Meloidae; genus Stenodera; species Stenodera caucasica. The sequence goes on along the minus strand of JAZBGZ010001481.1, from coordinate 2,797 downwards.
GATAGTCCGTCAACCAGTTCAAGATAATAGCACTGGAGCAATTTATAATGCAGCGTGGAGTGCATTGATTTATGCAGATGGCGAGTTCAGATGCACCGGGACTATAATCAGCGATAAACGCATCATCACTTCGGCTAAATGTCTTCAGGGGCTATTGCAAGTACAGAAAACAATCGAATTATCAATTATAATAATTGGGAAATTTTCAGTATGGAATTCAATTACGTTGCGGCTATATTAGGGAAAGGCAAAACGTATTTAGGTGTGGAAGGCCCGCATGAACAAACAATCACTATATCCGGATGGACCAATTTAAACGGTAGTGACGTTATTGTATTAACAACAAATGAAATAATCAATTTTACTCGATATATTCGACCGGCCGCAATAACCACACGGTAAATGTTCTCAATATCGAATCCGATCCGAATCTATAACGAATTTATCCAAAAGGTCCAAACTACCAAATGAAAAATGTATCGCCGTGGGACTCGAAAACAACAAAATTCGATTCATCCATCTGGAATCGAAGAATTGTACCAACAATGCTAGATGTTTCCGCATATTAGACGAAAATACTCAAAATCGCTTGAATTCATCTATTGGAACAATCACCTGTTTATCCGGACACAACTGGTATTTAGCTGGAATTTTCGACAATTTAAACAACACAAATCTAAAATTACCTAAACTAAAATCAATTAAACAACTATTGGAAGATATACAAAGTCCAAATAGTGTTAATACGCCGATTTGTCCCCATTTTCGCTGCAAATTAGGCAATTGTATTGATAAAAATAAAATTTGTAACGGTATCGCTGATTGTCGTAGTGCCGAAGATGAAGATCCGGATTATTGCCGATCCTGCCATCTAACAGGCGAATGCGGTAAGTTCTTAGAGCCACACTAGCAAACTGCCAAAATCTACAATAGTTCATCTACTCGCTAATAGATAGCGCTGTATTCTTATATTTAAAAAAACTCGAATTTTAGCGTGTAATCCACTCGAAATGAGATGTAAAAATGGTAATTGTGTCCCGAAAGAGAAATTCTGTGATCGTCACAATGATTGTGGTGATTTTTCGGATGAGCCGGATATTTGTTCGTGTCGATCCTATATGGAATTGGCACATCCCGCCAAAATATGCGATGGTATCGTGAATTGCTATGATCGAACCGATGAAGAACCACAATTCTGTGGTTGCAGGAAAAACCAGCTCAGATGTGGACAGTAAGATGAGATTCTTGACTTTATGTTTCGGAATTAAATTGTAATTTTAGGAGTGATTTTTGTTTTTCTAACGAAATGTCATGTGACGGCCACAAAGATTGCCCGAATGGAGACGACGAGAGTCTTTGCTATTCCCTAAAAGCGGATTTAACATCGTTAGTCCTCATTCAAGTCACCGAATTACTTTAGTCACTCTCTAATTTTCTGATAAACTAACTATAACATTCTTAACTGTAACTGAAACGAAGAGCTCGATAATGCTTGTTTCACACGAGACAATTTTAGTTAAGTTGAGTTGAAATTTTATTTTGACTCAAAGTTATAATTTTGCTAGCTCAACTAATATTGCAGCGGGTGAAGCCGGCTTGAGTCAATAAATTGAAGAGTGACTTGAGTACTTCTTGCAAGAAGCCCTTCGATTATTTTTGTGGTTATTTTAGGTATAGTAGTGGCGAGGTGATGGTCCAAACGGCTGGTATTTGGCATTCGGGTTGTTTTACCGGAAATCATACAACAAACCAATTGGAGGAAATTTGTCAGCAATTGGGCTTCACTGGCGGCGGTGCTCGACAATTATCCACCCCCAAAACCGCTGTTAACGTTACAATCAGACCTGTAATCGATGATTTCCAAGTTGTTTGGATCCGGCAGACGAAAGGAAATCGATTTAAATTATCGATACGTACCGGAAATGATCCTTATGTGAATTGGACGGAAGACCCATTGTGCCATCGTTTATTCATTGAATGTTCATAAATTTTACAGTTTCAATAAAAATAATTTTAACATATTTCGAATTTTAGACCCACTTTTTACATATTCAAGACGAGATATAAGTCTCAATTTTATTTTAATTTTTTTTTTGTGTTGTTGGTAAACGATCGAAGTGGTATCGATTAGCATTTTATTAACATACAACATATTTACACACCAATTTAAGTTAGTGTTGAAGTATTGGGCGGACATCGACCCGAAGAAACCGTTGAGCGACCAGGCCCAGGAATGTTGTTGGTGTGTGTGTTCTGCAAGAAGTATAACCCCCTTAGTACAGTTCTGTATTATTATTTACCAGTTTTATTTATCAATTTCCCAGAATCATCCGACTGGATGTTGGTCAAGGAGGACACCATACATATAGATCGATACCAATTCAAATAGCCCTCGCTCAAAATTCCAACTCGTCATAATCCGAAATTCGAAGATAATCGATTAGAATGCCTCTTAATACTCAATTTAGAACAAAAAAATAGAGATTATTGGTGCAAAAATTAAATAAAAATTAAATTTTAACGGTAAATTATAATTTCAATTCAATTTACCAATTAACTGATCCTAGATTTGAAGCATTTTCTTTTTTTTTTGTAATACAATTAAGTTGTTCTCGATGCTAATCCGGAGTTGATGCTCGACTCTTATTAGACCGTGGAGTTATACATAGTTTGTAGGTGAATTGGTTCATAACTTGATATTTTTATCACATATAATTCTAGGTATTTTTAACAAAAATACCGAATATCCGCAAAATTCGTCAAAAGTCACGTAATATTGCCAATAAAACAGGTGTTG
>JAZBGZ010001479.1:0-16390 GCA_037414795.1 Stenodera caucasica | reverse complement strand
AATTTTTTTTATATATTAATTGATAGACCCAATATCGATAATTTACAAGTAGAGGATTGATTGTTCACGTGGTGTTTGGTACTACTTGTAGATGAGGAAGTTGACGGTGAACTGATCTCGATACTATACTACTGGTTCGGAGAGAAAGGATTAAAAGCACTAGTCGCCGTATAATTAATTATTAAATCGAGTAATTCAATTGTCAAAATGGATTCAGCACCAAGTCACTTTTGATCAGTCGATCGGTTAGGCTGATCTCTTTTTTCTCCAAAAAAAGATCTTAATGGAGATCTAATCGATGCCTTCCTAGCATTGTGAGGTGAAGACGAGAAGAATGACAAAGAAAATTGTGAATAAATTGGAGAAGAAAAAATTTTAGTGATATCAATAAAAATTTGGAACTCAAATAAATAAAGTAGATATAAGATTTTATTGATGGAAAGGATTAGGAAGCAACAACTGAAATTTCTTGTTTGTGTGTGCAATAAAAATGTTACAATTCTGTTGTGTTTTGTTGATTGTCGTTAATTACCTGAATTAGATAATTCCCAAGTTGAGTGATGACTCATAGTGAGAGTGGGTGTTTACTTGCATCTAAGTTAGGTATTTAGAGAGTGACCTCAACATCCCCCTTCAACATGGCTTGTTGAATAATATACCGTGAGTGTGAAAAAGCCCTTAGTTGATGTCGACAGAAGAGCAGATAGAGCAGCTAGAAGAAGGCAGCGTACCATTGGTAACGAAGCACTATTTAGTCACAAAGATCAGATAGGATTGTAAAATGTGAGATAATGCTCTTCGGATTTATTAATTTTGTTAAAGACTTATGTCAAAGGAGTCGTACTGCTTTAAGGTGAGCCCGGAAAAGTGTGAATATGGGGTAAGTGTGAATAACAGAGTTAAATATTGGAAAATCTGTATCTATGGTGTGAAATAGAGAAAATCATATCAGCGTTAGAAATCGAGATAGGTGAAACTTAATGTGCGTTATAAACACATCGAATAATTGCTTTATAATATGATATATTTTGCAAATAGTATAATAATTCACTTATGGGTATTGTTGTATAGGTCACACTTACCTCAAATTTTTCAAAGTTAGGATAGGTGTAACCTATTTTTGCCGAGAAAGTGTGAACCTTGCTTGATCTGTCGTATTTGTTCTACAGATGGTTCAGAATTATAAGCGCAGAACTGATCGAGGAAATTATTATAAGAAAATTTTGGATCAGGCAATTTCACAAATTGAAGCGGGGACCATGACTATAAGCATATAAAATGTTTGACTACTTTGTATCACCATTTGGTGGGAAAAAGAGGGAGTAAAAGTAATTCTCGAGGAAGATCCACTATTCTCACATTAGAAGAAGAAACACTAGCCAATGGCCTCAAAACTATAGAAAAATGGGGATTTGGCATGTGCAGAAAAGAGTTGTTGCGAGTAGTTGCTGAATATGTGACTAAAAATAAAATCAAACCTCCTTTAAAAAATGGGGTTCCGGGAGATGACTGGTTCATCAACTTCAAAAAAAGACATGGTCTGAGCATAAAATAACTGCAGCCTGTGGAATGTACACGTGAAAAAGTGGTAGATCTCTTTGTAATTAATACGTATTTTGACCTGTTCAAGATCTTGGATGATCTTATTCTGACTGACAAGCCACAATGCATCTGGAATTTGGATGAGACAGCTTTCTGCTTGGATCCGTCGAAAACAAAAGTAGTTGGCGGTAGAGGACAACCCATTACTAGGACTGTTAGCGTCTGGTAAAAAAAGCCCCCTTCCCCCACTCACCATCTTCAGAAGAAAAACACATTTGGAACTCTTAGATTGCAGATGAAAACAAAATTTTCGAAAGAATGGCTTATGATGCCAATACAAATGGGTGGATTGACTAGGACATATTTGACAACTATTTTGAAGAAACATTGATCCCAGTGTAAGGAAATGCGAGACCCGCCTTGGTTATTTATGATGGACATTCAACGCATGTCCAGATAAAACTAATTGAATTAGCTATTCAATCATTTCCTCCAGCTGCTCAAGTTGGCAGTTTTTTAATCAATATAGAACGCTTGGGATCAGAAGTTAATCAAGTTGAGTCGTCATAATGTGGGGATTAAAATGCCAAAAAAATAATTTGTTGAGTACATTGGACAGGGTTGGAAAGAAGTTTTAGTCCAAACTATTCAGACTGGCTTCCGAAAAGCGGGAATAACTCCATATGACCCAAAAGTGATTATAGATGATTAATATGATCCTGCAGCACTAGGGAGATGGTAATTGCACTCGAGGAATCAAGGAGATAACGACGGACAGTTACCAGAAGGGTATGATATTGGCCTAGACATAACTAATGAAAAGTTGTAAATGCAACTTCTTTTGAAGATCTTTTACTACAAATAGTGATGCAACATGGTGCGTCTGTTAAAGAAAACAAGGGAAGAGTATGTCCAGGAGCTGAGATAATATTTCATGGGTTTGTTTGTAATGAATTATTCAAAATTTTGTCAGTCTCATGTAAATGTGAAATTAAAAATTATCTAACAAATGCCTCAGTTGTGAGCAATAAACAACATTCTCTATTTGAGACATTTTTAAAGAATACTTAGACAAGAAAACGGATAAGGTGACATAAGTGCGACGATATATTAGATAGGGCCAGCAAGGGTCCTCTTTTCGGGGTAGTGACATCGAGCAGTGTCTCAAACATCAAAACTTGGAGGATGTTGAATTCTTCCTAGCTCACTTATGGGACTCTGTTTCACCTAACTTAATTCAGTCATGGTGGAAAAAACTATGGTACGCGATAACAGTAAACAAAAGAATGGGATGCAAAAGATGATCTACCTATTGCTGATTGGTTGCAAAGTTTTTCAGAGATAAGCCAAGCAGATTTAAGTTCTTGGTTTAAAGGGAACACTGAAGAGACAAAGCAAATAATGACACATGAAGAAATATGTGAACGAGTACAAGAAGAGGAAAGCCTGTTGGAGTCACTAACTACTGCTGCGACAATAAAACCAGATACAGCGTTTAACTGTATCAATACCTGTATAACATGAACTGAAGAAAATGGTGTATCTGCAAAAGATGTTATGATGTTCCGGAACCTCCTAGAAAAATTTTTCAAACAACAGCCACAAGTTGCCAGAAAAAGACCTTAATCGAGAACTTTTAAGATAAATTATAAGACTAAGATTAACATTGTAATGAATAATAAGGGTGTCTCGAAATAAGGGGGCAATATTTTAACAGTGTGTTCTACAACCAAAAATAGAAAGAAAAGTTCGGAGCGTTAGATGCCTCCCCAGGAAGTTACGGCCCTTTGAAAACGGAATTTTAAAATTGTTTCAATATCTCCGGAACCGCCTTAGATAAAATCATGAAATTTGGTATAAAAGGTAAGCACTTAATGCTGTATTATTTGTTTTTGAAGTTTTAATAATATCATGACGGATGTGTCGATTAGAGTGCATCATTTTTTTAGTTTTTGTTGACAGGAATTAAAAATTTATAGTTATCCACATTAATATGGTACTCTTTTCTTTTTCTGATCAGATGCATAGTTTTTTAGCAAAACGAGCTCAAAAATTACTTAACACCACGATTTATTGCAATTTGCAGTCTACTATATACCAAAGTAGCCTGTGAAAAACAAAACTTTTGTGTTTATGTGACTATGAATTTTTAAGTTCTTGTAACAAAAATGGAAAAATACGATGTACAAAAAGCATCAAGTGCTTACCTTTAAATCAAATTTCGTGATTTTCTCTCAAACGGTTCCGAAGATATTAAAAAAAAAAACGTTTTCAAAGTTTCACTTAAAAAGGGCCATGGCTCTCTTAGGAGGCATTCAACGACCCATGTTTATATGAACTTTTCTTATGTTTTGTTGTAGAACTTACTGCTTGAATATTGCTCTCTAATTTTGTGACATCCTGTTGTATGTACATATATATACATATCGCTTTATTACTACATACGTAATGCTTCATTTACCTCGAATTTCCCTATAAAATCCAGTAATCTGAACATTCCAAAAATCCGGCACCGCCCCGGTTTTTGAAAGTGCTGGATTAGTAAGACTCTACTGTACAACCAAAAATTCCAGCAGCGGACGGATTTTTATCAATACCGCTAATTGAACGTTTGAGATCGGGATTAACACAAACTGCGTTCAAGCAAACATATTCACACCATATTTGGATTGAATCACTATTTTTGAAATATAATCAGTTTTCATCTCCGCGAGATAGAAAATGATCAAATTTGAGTGATAGTTTATATTTCCTTATCGCACAACTGAACAAATTGAAAACCACCATCAAAGTCTTATGAACATAAGCTAGATTCCCCATTGAACTAAAAAACATTAAATATATCTCAGAAGAGCGCATCTCGAGTCCCACATATGGTTCTTGAATAGATGCATCAAACACAACCTTACACCTAATTTTGCGATAATTAGACACAATAAACTAGACCACCAACAAAGAGCCAAAATTTCAAGATCAATATTGAAAAGAGAGAGAAACAAACAGTACAACTCCCCCAACAACAATAACATCAAATCGCTTCAATTACAGCGCCGCCTACACAAGAATTATAATAATTTGATAGTCGACAATTTGGAAGAAGAATCCCAATACCAAGTCGCAAGCATTACACCACAACTCTTCGCAAGAAAGAAACAAAAAATACGACAACTAACATTGCAAAGAAGACACATGACATGACATGACAGAACATTACAGGAGAAAAAGGTTAGTAAAAATCAAAAAACGCACATTCATAATTCTTTAAAAGTTTTTCTCAACACTAGTTATACGACTACAGAGATAAATCATCTTTCGAACACTGATAACAATAACTATCACAAATCTTTTCAATTTCATAAAAACTTCACCAATTTAACAAATATAACTTTCACTGAGAGAGAACTCGAATTACTCAATACAAGTTATAAATTCAATTTTCCTTCTAATTATGAAAACTCAGTAATTCAAACAGCTATAGATTTAGATAAAGCCATCATGGGCCATGAACACGAACTAGACCTCAGAAGGGAAGGCATTAGATTCCTAACCTCTCTAAAAAATAAAAACAAACATAAAAATGAGTCATGTAAGAAAAGAAGTGAGAGATCTCATGTTGTCAGCAATGATAAGCATATCATTAATACCATAGAATCAATAAATAAAATTAAACAAAACGACTTTGGTATATACCAAGGTCGATGAGAGCGCGGGAGTCGTAATTTTACAAAAACAATTATATATTCAGAAAACATCAAACTTTTTAGATAATAACAATTACATTGAATTCAATAAGAATCCACTCAATAACATTTCAAAACGAACCAGAAACTTTATAAGAACACCCAAAGAAACTTTACTTAAACATGGAATACACACAAAAAGTCTCATTCCCATGAATAACAAAATTCCTCAATTATATTCACTAATAGAACTTCACAAAAATAACTTTCCTATAAGACCAATCACCTCATTCTACAACTCTCCTACTGTAGGTATAGCAAAATTATTCATAAAAATTTTCAAAACTTTTGATTTCCAACAAAAATATACCGTTAAAAATTCATCAGAACTAACTTTCTGGACACTATCAGTACCGATTATTACAAAAATCTGTTTTTATTATCCTTCGACATAACAAATCTATATTCCAGTAAATCAACCAATGACTTAATTGACTATTTATCTGATTTTCTAACCCCAAAGATAAACAATAAGGATAAAAATAATATTATCAATATGACAAAACTCTTAATCACATGTAATTACTGTCAGTTTAACCACAAATTCTACAAAATAAACGATGGCCTCCCGATGGGGATGCCTGCATCTAGCTTATTAACAGATTTTTATTTGAATCATATTGAAGCATATGAAATAATTAACAATAAAAATCCTTACTATAATAACATCATATTATGGATTAGATATGTAGATGACATCTTAGTCGTCTACAAAAATAACAACATAGATGAAATACAAAACCTTCAAGACTATTTAAACAATATAAACAATAATTCAAACTTCACTTTGGAACTGGAAACTAAGAAGTCAATCAATTTCCTTGATCTCACTATTAACCACTTTAATAACAACAAATTTGAATATAACATATACAGAAAATCCACTACCTGAATTAGCATAATCCCTTACAATTCTTATCTTCATCGGTCACATAAGTTTGCTGCTTCTTAATCCTTTCTCTATAGAATGATAAAAACACCACTGAATCTAAACTCATACATTTTAGAATTAACAAACACCTCATCTTTAGCAGTCATCAACAGATTCTCCTTAAAATTTTTGGAAAATCACTATAAACGAACTTTATTAGTATTGGATCCACTTTACATAAAAGAACAAGAAAATATTAACATCAATTATACATCATTTAGATCAGTGATTCCCAACCGGTGGTTCGCGAACCCCTAGGGGCTCGCAGTGTTCGCGAAAATAATATTGTAATGGCGGATTTTTTAAAACGCCATTAAAATCAAAAGCAAAAAAAACAAAACAAAAACACAAAAATTAAAGAACACACCCACTGTAAAACAGATTGTTCGCTGCCTGTTTGTTGAGAAATCTATAATAAATTTCAATATTTTTATTTCTTTTTTCCTTATTTGTTTCTCAAAATTACTTCATCAATATCAAATTATATCAACAATTTTATACATTATAATTTATTCCTCTTAGTCAAGTAATTAAATACTATTCTCTTTTTATTACAAACATTTATTTATATTGAAAACATTTTATCAATGTGATCAGTATCATGTTTTGCTTTATATTTAAAATGATTGCAGCAGTTTTCCCTTCTATGTAATATTTTTTTTTACAATACAATTGGAAATAAATATCAAATTAAGGCAGTTTACTACAGATTTTAGAATTAGATACTTGTTCACAACCGGGAACTTGGAGAGTAGTGTTGTATGAACCGACGTTCATACTTAGGCTTAGCACTTGTAAAGCTTGAGTGATAGTGATACTGTGACTGTCAAGTTCTCGTGTAAATGGTTTAATAATTATTAATTTAATTATTTTTATAGCTTATTTTCATTATGGATCGATGGTTAAAAACGGGTCGTTTAGAAACGAGACATGATAATCGAAATGATAGTACTGAAAGCTGTAGTGAGGTACCGTTTCACCAGACGAAAAACAAAGGAAATGATGATAGAAAAGGGAAAAATCGAAAATGTGACAGCGACTATCTAAAATTGGGTTTTCATTTTACTGGGGATGAGTCGGAACCTAAACCGCTTTGTGTTATATGTAACGAAGTTCTTGCCAACAGCAGTCTAAAACCATCACTTCTTCGTAGACATATTGAAACAAAACATCCGACACACAAAGATAAACCTCTTGAATATTTCAAAAGAAAATTAGCAGATTTCAAGAAGTGTAGCCTTCCTTCTTTCTTGACTTCAAACGAAGATAGTAAAATGGCCCTTGAAGCATCATTTCGAGTAAGTTATAGAATTGCAAGATCTGGACAAGCGCATACAATAGCAGAAAATTTAATTGGACCATGTGCGAAAGATATCGCCAAATGTATGCTTGGGGAAAAAGCAGCAAAGAAAATTGAGCTAGTTTCCTTATCAAACAACACGGTGTCGCGTAGAATTAATGGCTTGGCTAATTATGTGGAGAACGAACTTCTAAAAAGAATAAAATTGAATTATTTTGCAATTCAACTTGACGAATCGACGAATGTAACAAATGCCGCAGTTTTGCTTGTCTACGTTAGATATCTTTTTACGAATATTGTTCAAGAAGATGTACTATTTGCAAAACCTTTGAAAACCTACACAACTGGAGAAGCGATTTTCGATATGATCAATGGGTATTTTGAAAAGAATGGAATGAGCTGGTCTTATTGTGTGGGTGTGTGTACAGATGGTGCAAAATCAGTGACAGGAAAATTATCTGGTTTTGTGGCACGGGTGAAGAAGATCAACGAGAAAATTCAATGGACTCATTGTTGTATTCATAGACAAGCTTTAGTATGTAAGCGTATTCCTGCAGAGTTATCTACTACTTTGAGTGATGCTGTAAAAATTGTGAACTTTATAAAATCGCGTGCTACAAATTGCCGTCTATTCCGTACGCTTTGTAAGGATTTTGGGAGTTTCCACGTTTCTTTACTACAGAAGTTAGATGGCTTTTCCGTGGTAAAGTTTTGACGCGTTTGTTCGAATTGAAGTCTGAAGTTCAAGCATTTTTTATTGATCATCCATTTCATTCGTCTTTTTGTATATCCGATGTTCTTTGGCTGCAAAAGCTTGCGTATTTAGCTGACATTTTTTGTAAACTGAATGAATTAAATGTCTTTACGAGGCGAGGGTGTCACCATTTTCAGTGTACATGATAGAATTGAGGCTATGTTGAAAAAGATCAATTTTTGGATTCAATGCCTGAAGACGAATGAGTATGGATGTTTCGATTCTGTCAGCACTTTTTCATCAGAAAATTCAATTAAACTTAAAAAAACGAACACTCGGTACAGTAAACAGATGTGACTTTTTTGAAATTGATGATTCTTAGAACCCCAACAAGGGGATCCAATTTAAATTGAAGCCGATATTTTTAACAGATCTGTTTGTCAAAAAATCTTTTAGAATTCGATACGCGTACATGTTAAGATAAATAGAACAACACATAGCTGTCCAAATTGTGAGCAATAAAGAACTAAAGGTGAGACATTTTTATAGAAAAATTGAAGCCAAGATATCGGAAAGGTCGCTCCACATGTGCGATAATAAAGTAAATAGGGCCAGCAAGGGTTCCGCGCTTTCCAAACGCGATGAAGGACAAATTGGTTCTTAAAAGTGGGTGGGGACTAACCCCAACCCCTAGAAAGTTTTGGCTTTAATTGGTCAGAATAATTGCAAGTCCATTTGAAGGAGGTGCCTAGGACTTCTTGACCAAAAGCTAGAACAGAAGTTCTAGTGAAGAAGGGAGTTGTTCGCAGACAGCTAAAAGCGCTAGTGATTCATAAAAAAAACTCCCTTTTGAGAATTCTGAACAAAAACCAACAAGTAGTAAGTCAAATTTGTTTTGTAAAAATTATTTCAATTATTATTGAGAAAATAATTGAAATAATTTTATCCTCTTATAATTTTATCCCCTTATTATTTTATTACTTTTGCATAAATTAATCCCCCTAAATAATTCGCGTTTATAGGCAGAGTATCATTAATACCATGGTGTCCCTTAAAGTAAAAATAAGAATTTATCAGTACTTATTTCGAATTAAAGTTACTTGTATATGGTCCTAAGTGAGAACCATTCATAATTATATTTGATTTTTGCATGTTTTAATAATTGTATCAATTTGTGTTTTATTGTATTCATGTGTATTCCTTTTTGTATTCATTTTTTTTGCTAATTGTTTTATTCAATATATGTCATTAATTTTAACCAAAGGACTGTCTGTTACCTTTATTCCCCTTTTTATTTTAACAACAAACAACAGACTGGTGGCGCTACATATAAAATCAGTAGATAACTCGTTACAAACATAAAAAACAAAATAATCTAATATCACTTAATGATCAAACTGACATTAGTTTTACCCCCATTTTTTCCCATTTCATTTAGCCTGATCACCTCCACCGAAGTTCAATGTTTTTTGATAAAAAGATTCATTGGTATCTTGAAATTAATAAAATAATCATAATTTGCTTATTGAGAGTTTTTTGTCTCACTTCTATCTAAGAAAATGCTTTTTTCTTGCAATGCCAGTTAGATCTTTCTAGCTATTGATGTCAGTGTTGTTTATGGTTTTTCTCTCTCACTTTTTGATTTCACATTTACCTAAGACAAGATTCCACCCCTTGATAGAGGCAGTATTTACATACTACACTGTGATTGTGACAGATTCAATCTTGGCAAAACTGTTAGAAATTTCAAAGCTCGCAAGAAAGAGCACCCAAGATGTATCAGACTTAAAACTTTGGACAAGTCCACTCTTGCTGATCGTGTTGTGTCATCTAACCACGACTTCAATAATATCAGCGTTCTTATAATTATAACAACCTCTTCGATTTGGATTTCATGGACCAATTTCTCATGCCCTATTTTCACAGCAATTTTCCAGACGATTTGATTGATGATATGACACAATTTTTCCTTCAATATTCAAAATAAGATCAATCTCGTTTGTTTTGATTTAAAAGTGTGCACTAAGAGCCTCGCTCTCTATGCTGTACTCTCTGGCACCCACATTAGAGACATGACAAATTGTTGGTTTTCCAATTTATAGGCTGGATTGGCTTTGTTGCGATCATGTTCCTAAATGCTGTCAGGCCTCTCCGCCTGAAGTTAAAGAGCCACCAAGCCTAGACCCATCGAGATGATGCGGTTGAACTACATTTACATGGCTTAGTTGTGTCATGAGATCACCCTGATGAACTTAGAATGCTGGTACAGTCTATACTAGATGACGGTGACACGGAGGCCGTAGTTATCGATCGACTGTAAATGTCGTAACATCGACGAAGTTAAGGCTGGGCACAAAGAGACGACAGTCATAATCAAGACCTGCGATATTGAGATATGAAGTTCATCTCGACTTCAGCAAAAATAACTGTCATTCAATAAAAGCAAATGAAGTAAATGAAACATAAGCACAAAAAATATGAAACATAAGCCAAAAATATTGAGATTGTTTAATAAGAACTGTCGCAGCAATAATTGCTATTGATGATGATGGGTGATATTTTGGGCGTCACCGAATATAACATTATGTCGAATCAATGCTCTCTTATTGTAGTCATGTTCTTAACTGTTCAACCATTTCTCACAAGAACAAAATCAATTTTGAAATACTTAATTTGCCATCATTATGGTGCTAGGACAGCATTTCTCAAATTGTGGTCTGTGGCCCAGTACCGATCCGCAGAAAATATAAGAATGAGTCATTTATTTTTTCGGACTTGAACGGACACTCCCTCATCAAAAAAATTGTAACTGTTTTATGTTGTTTTTTTTGGAGATGGAACACGCAAAAATATTAGTTTTACGGCCCCTGGCCGAAAAAATTTGGGAAACGCTGTACTAGACTGACCATTACAATGACTTTTCCATATGATAATTTATGTATTAATCGCTCTGAGTTCACTTTGAATGCTCCTGTGAGGATTGAAAACTAGGTAAATATCGACTTAATTTTTAGAATTGTTCTTTTTATGTTTTTTATTTGGAGAATTGACTAACAATTTCAATGTCAGCATACTTCATAGACATACTTTTTCACCAGCCATTCCACTCCTAATGTAATGGATTGCATATAATACTGCAATGTTTTACATTTGAGGGAAAAAAAGTTTCGATTTTCTGTTGATTGTAGATTTTTGTAATCAATGAAAATTACCATCACTACAAAAAAAAAACTTTTCTTCAAATCCAAATCAATTATTTCGGTCAGTGAAGTTCACTTGCTTGAACTCCATTTGTATCCAAAGCTAATCTGGAGAAATCATGACCAAGCCAAAAGAAATAAATCAGATCCAACAGAAGAACAAATAAATTGGATGATTATGGTTAGAGCAGGTAATGGTGGTCACCCCCAAATATATAGAACTACACGTCCGAAAAAGATGTGCATGATCTCTCTGTCCCGCGCTGCACCCCCTATCACATTTAAGAGCTGCTGAGACTATAGATATTCCGTTTTCAAGTCTACAAAAAAGATTTAGAAAATATCTAACCAGGAATCACGTCTTGGACGACTTACTGTCTTTACATCAGAAGAAGAAAGATTGGCAAATTTGGTGAAAAAGATAGCCAATGTATTATATGGATGTATTTACAGCAATTCAGATGAGAAAAGTGGCATTGGAATATACTGAAAGATTGAATTCAAAGCACAACTTTGACGAAGCTTCAAGAATGACTGAGCGTAATTGGTTGAGCGCATTTATGTTGAGAAATAATATATCTATTAGTAAACCAGAAGTAACGAGCATAAACAAAATTACAGCTTTCAATACAAGGGAAGTGCAGTTCTATAAGCAATTAAAGGATATGATGGCAAAATATAAGTTTTAGATAAACATCTATAATTGCGATGGATCAGGGATTCCCACTGTGCAAACTCCGGGAAAAATATTAGCTACGAAAGGGCAGAAGAAAATGGGGTCTATCACAAGTTGGGAGAGATGAAAAACATCACTTTGTTGTGTGCAATCAGCTTTGCCGAAGGATTCATTCCACCAATTTTTGTTTTTCTTACGAAGAGTCTGACTCCACTACTCAAAAAGAATGGTCCAAAAAGAGCTTATTACAAATGCCCAGAAAATGGTTGGATGAATGAGAACCTCTTTCGTGAATGGCTTTCGCACTTTAAACACCACGCTAAACGGTCTGCGAATGAACCTGTTCTGTTGATACTAGACACTCATGCTAGTCATATTTCCCTTTCCATTTACGACTATTACGAAAGCAATCATATTCATATGCTACCGCACACATCACATAAAATGCAGCCTCTGGATGTTTCTATCTTTGGACCACTAAAAGCAGCTTACAAAAAAGAATGTGAGTTATTTATGGAAAGTCATATCGCAGAAACGATAACGCCTTATGACGTAGCATCCTTGATGTATCAAGCATTTGATAGTGTTGCATCTATTAGCAGAAGAGAATCTGGATTTAGAGCAACTGGTATTTTCCAAATAAATCCTCAAGTGTTTTTAGAAGATTTTATCGCTTTTGAGATTCCCCAATCTGACTCTATAAAAGTTCAAGATTGTGATATATTTATTTTGGTTTCTACTACAGATGTAGTGCAAGATTCAAGGAGTCGGAACAAGTAGATGTATAAGTTCTTGGCGCATCAAACCAAGTAAAGCTCACTTCGCCAACACCTTGAGCCAATAAGCCGTCTGATGAGGTATCCACTATCTTAGACCTCATAAAATTGCCAGAGAAAGCACTTGGCTTCACTACAAGACAGGGTCAAAAAAAGCAACATGCCACAGTCGCAACTTCGACGCTCATCGAAGAAAATTCAATAGGAATATAAAATAAGAAAATAAGAAAATCTCAACAAAGACAAAAAAAGGAAAGGTGAAGGCCAAGGTAAGAACAAAATGGCCAAGAAGAAACTGGTTTGGGTAAACGTGTGCTCTTACAAATGACCGAAAAGCTTAAGGGACAAAGTCATTATGTTTGTTTCGACAACTTTTTCACTACGACAGATTTGATGGTTTCGTTACGAACAAAATTGATTTACTACTGTGGAACGGTACGATCAAACCATAAAAACCTCTCAAAAGATCTAAGAGATGACAGAGATCTCAGTCGGGGCGATTATGATTGGTCGACTTGTAAAAGTAAAATTTTCTGCATCAAATGGAAAGACAAAAGAACAGTCCAACTGCTTTCTTTAATCCGCTCGTCAACTGAACAGTTCGTTGTCGGGAAAATAAAGAAAGATGGGAGTGTGACAGAAGTCAATTGTCTCAAATCTGTGACCGATTTGAGGCGATACATGGGGAGCGTTAATAAGGCAGACCTACTGAAATTGTTCTATGCCGTTGATAGAAAAGCTATAAAATGGTATCACAGGCTTTTTTGACACAGTGGTACATACATAATCTTCAAGCACAAAACTTAATTGCCTATGAGTTTGAGAGTTTTACGTTGAGATTATCCATAGTTTGATTGAGACATCTATTGCAAGAAGATTCTGAGAAAAAGCTTTCTTTGGCGCAAACCCTATATATCGATGAAGGAGCAAGCAAAGCCTTTTTCCTGAGCATGGCATTTCTCGGCATCACGCTCTATGCAGCACTGCGAATAAAGCACACATAACTTGAAATTGCACACAATGCGAAATTGAATTACGCTCGAATGCCAACAGAAATTGTTTTTTTGAAATACCACAAGTAGATTTCATAAATTCCATGCTCTGAGTTCAGTAATTTATATAACCTGTTTTGATCCTCTCATAAAAATGTTCCGTTTTTGTTGAACGTGGTATGCACTCATGACCATTCACAAAAGACACGAATGCAATTTAAAAGAATCAAATAACAGTGATTCATCGTTCTTCAATCTTTTTGAACAAACCATAATAAATTTCGTTGAAATTGGTCGAAAATTCGAATAACGTGCTACAAGGGGTTAAGCTGAAGAAAAAGGGCCTCAAGAGGGCAAAAAGGCAAGTTCTCCAGAACTTGGGCCTCATATTAAAGCCCAAGAAAGATAAACCATTAGAAAAGGAAGAAAACGTGCGAAATCAGCTATTCTAACAGACAAGCCAAATCTGGGAGCAAAAAAGAAGAAATGGAAATGATGCACAAAACAGTCTTAAACTAACAAAACCGACGCAACCTAAAAATGTTAAGAGAAAAATAGTTGTTGAATCATCTAGTAATGACGATGACATAGAAGATGAAGCCATAATTGATCCAAATGATGAAATTCATAGAAGAGGGTGAGAAGAAAGAGGATGATGAAAGCGAAGACATAAAAGTTGCAGATTTTGTTATTGCATTTCAAGCATTCTCATAAAAAACAAGAATACTTTGTTGAAGAAGGAAGTTATCAAATTAACTTTCTCAAGAAATTACCGAACAATAAATTTATTTTTCCGGAAACAAGAGACGAAGACATTCTTGACAAAAAAAGTTTAAAAAATGCCAAAACCGAAATTTCTAGGATGCACTGAAAAGGCAATAAAGCAAATGCAATTCAATTTCAATTCTCAATATTATAATATAAATTAGGCAGGAATTTGCTCCATGATAGGATATTCTGATCTTTTGATACCATGAGAATATTCCTTTTTGTTATTTTTGGTATTTTGTGGCCATATAAGAATACTCATGTGTTATTTTTATATTCCAATGCCTAATTTGTTTTGTTTTTATATTTTCTGACAGTTTTTTGTTTGACTTTTATGATAATGTTTCAGTATAAACCAGGGCATGATACATATAGTGAGACACTCAAATTTTTTGGCACACTGATTGAATTTTTCATCTAAATTTTGAAAATAAAGACAGGCAATAGTGATACAATCAAAATATGAGAATTATTTCGAGTTTATTTATAAGAACAAGAAATGCACAGTACCAGAAGAAAAATTGGAACAAGACTGAGAGAACACATAAGGAACAATACATCCGCCGTTCACCAGCATATCATCAACGAAAACCATAATGTCAAGGACATAATATTATTACATAAATGTTACAAAAACTACACGCTAAAATTATTGGAATCATTTGAAATCTACAAACATCTAAAACTCGGACACAACTTAATAAACGACATAATTGATATGGGTTTCGAGCCACTTTTCAAAACTTTAAAACTATAACACCTGCGCACCTGAAAAAAAAAGAAAAATATCCATCAATCATATCATTCTCCTACTCGAATACTCTCGAATTGTCCATACTTTGATAAAAATTCTATAAAATCTGTATCCAAATTAATCCATGTGAAAAACAGTTTAAAATAAGTTTCAAAACACCAAAATTATATAAAAATTCGTTAAAATAATAATCAATTAATTTCAATTGATTACTCTTGTAATTTAATAACTGAATTATCATAACACGTTGGATTTTTTATCGAATGTTCTCGAAATTTTCAATACTTTGATAAAATTCTAAAATCTGTATCATAATCAATCTATATGTGAAACAACTAAATATAATTCTCATAACTTTAAAATAATATAAAATTTGTTAAAATATAATAATCAATTAATAACTTTGTCATTAAAACTGTAATATCATTATCGAAATTTTCAATAACAACTGTTAAGGTATAATTTGTTTCAAAGCCTACTGTGAAATTACTGATTCTGGCTGTAAGTAAAATCTAAAATTTTTATAACTGTATAACAATTCTAATAACGATATATTTTAATTGTATAGAATTAAGCAGCCAAAGATGACAACTTGATTTGTCGAAACTAGTTTTGCATGATAGATAATAAAAACTCTGGACGAACAAGAAGAAAAATCGCTTCTTCAACCTATTAATCTATTAATCTTGAACCTGAAATAGATCTTTCAATATCAATCAATACATTTTTAGGGCCGTTTGATACGGCAGAGAATCTTGACAAAAATCTTGGCAAGAATCTCGCCGAGAATCTATCCACTTGTTTCACACGACACAGATTCTCGACAAGAATCTAGTCGAGAAGATATAGAACATGTTCTATAGCTTTTGAACTTTGTACAAAAAAGCGTGCAAATAATTGCGCAGAACGTAGGAATCGATAACAAGCGGAAAAACCGTCTCTCTTCGCACAACAAGCTATCGAGATACACCTGTGAGTTCGTTTTTGGACTTATTTTGCTCATTCGTTATTATTTGA